>LOJH01011190.1:5550-26726 GCA_001685095.1 Ellobius talpinus
CATATCACTACTGACATGTGTCCATCATTATTTCATGTGGAATAATTTTATCATCCTAAAGATCCAGTCATTGTTTATTCTCTCTCACCAAATCCCTGGTAACCTTCTGATCCCAATTAGAGAATTAAGTCTCCAGTTAGAGAATTAAGTCTCCAATTAGAGAATGAAGTCTCAGCACTAAAAGTCACTGAGAAACAGCCTAGGTGCCTATCAGTGGATGAACTGGCATTTAGGTATCTCTGTGGTACGTTGATTTATCAGATTTCTTCAAGGATAGACCCAGAAATGGTATCCTAGGTCATAGGGTAGTTCTACAGTTAACTTTTGTAAGGTCCCTCCACACTGATTTCCATAATGACTGAAGCCATGCAGTCTCAGCAGCAATTAACATCAACATCTTTGCTATTATTTGCTTTGCCAATGACAGCCATACTGACAAGGGTGAGGAAATCTCTAGGTGGTTCTAACTTGCACTTCTTGGGTAGCTAAGGATGCTGAGCACTGTTTTCACATTTATTGTTTGTTTAAATAGAAAACACAGATTTTATTCATACTTTTAGAAACCCTACCCTGAGGATTTGTCAAAAAAAAAGCACACACACACGTCCATAGACTTGCACGTGAGTACTTATCTGACACCATCTGGTGCATTGTACTTTAATCCAATCCTGATGCTAACATGAAAGCTAGTTTCCTACTCCACAGGTTTAACACATGACCCAAACAAGACTCATCTTTATGTCTGATGCCAGCTTTACTGAGCAGTAAACAGGGTACCTGAACTTTGTGGATCAACCGGCTATATATTCCACAACCCTCTCAGGGGCACTGAAAGTTCAATAGAATGAATCCAGAATTCAGGAAAAGACTATGGCTCTGGCTGTAGCATCACGATAATGGAAACAACTGGGGCCAAAGAGAGGTGGTCTTGGAGGTTCTGCAACACAGAGTTCTATGGGACCTTCTGTGGAATTGGGCCTTATTTCCCTTGTTAAAAGAAATGCCACAGAGCCCAAACAGAATTACATGTGCTAAGATACTCTACCACCAAATTGAAGTCTGCAAGTTGACCTTCATAGAGATGAGGAAATGACAGCTAAATCAAATGAAGTCAACCAGAGTTTGTTTATATCTTAAAATGGCCAATGCACTAATGATGGGGGATGTCTTTCTGTATGTGTTGCTTTTATTGGTTAATGAATAAAGCTGCTTTGGCCTATAGCATGGCAGAATATAGCCAGGCTGGAGAAGAGAGGGGGGGGGAGAGGGAGGGAGAGAGAGAGGGAGAGAGAGAGGGAGAGAGGGAGAGGGAGAGAGGGAGAGGGAGAGAGAGGGAGAGGGAGAAAGAGAGAAGTGTCAAAAGAATACCATGTAGCTGCTGAAGGAGAAAGACACTAGCCACCAGCCAGTAGGCCACAACCTCATGGTGATTAATAGAAATGAGTTAATTTAAGATGTAAGAGTTAGCTAGACATATGCATAAGCTATTGGCCAAACAGTGCTGTAATTAATATAGTTTCTGTGTGATTATCTGGATCAGGGCGGCCAGGAAGAAATGAACAGCCTCTGCCTACACACTACTTCTTGTTTAATTCCCCTCTGCTTTTCTGCCTATAAGACTTCCCTGCTCTCTGTAGTTCACTGAAACTCCTTTTGATTTTGCAGACAGGATGCTGCCTGCCTGGTTCACACGTCATTTTTAAAAGCCAGTTCAATCACGGAAGCCGAATTTGTTGACATCTTGTTCTACTATCCACTTTGCCTATTTGTGTTCTCTGATCAGGAAGTATAAACATGTTGGGGAATCCAGACCTCCTTTTGGGGTTTCGTTTCACTGGCATAGTTGGTTGGCCATGAAGGTCATCCCTCACCCCCTCTGCATTGAGTAGCTCCATCCTACATCATCACCCCATTAATGGATCACTCTTAATACCCAGGGAAATCTAGGAATGTGGAATCCATTCTAACACTCATGACAGTTTTATTAATGATCATCCAAACCTTAAAATAACTCAATTGTCCTCCATCTGGAGAATGGATAAACTGTGATGCACCCAAATGACGCGGATGAATTTCAAAAATTATATTGAAAAGAATATCATGTGCACCATCCTATAATCTACTAACTCCAGAGGAATAAATCATCTTTCTGAAGCTCCAATTCAGCTCAGTTTTTATAGCTTCAGGGAAACCACTCTGTGGATCAAGCTGTTCTTTAAGGCAATGAGTAATAGTAAAGTTAGTAACATCTGTGGCCCTTACCCATTAAAATACAAGTAGCAACTTCTCCAGTTATGACCACCAAAATGGCTACTAAATACCAAGTTCAGTGCCGAGTACAGGATACCTACTTGTGAGTTACTGACTATGGAGAACTCACGGTCTACACCCATACAACAATATAAGCTTTGCCATTGTTCTAGGTTGCCCACTAGAACTAGATACAACCCTACTGCTAAAGACACCAGGACACAGAGAGAAATCAAGCTGGAGCTGAGCTGGAAACCGCTCTACTTGCCAGTTCTTATCATGTTGAAAGGTGCTACATAGACAACTGGAAAAGTCATTAGCAGTCTTAGAAAACTGTGAACCCTAGCAGTACCATATGAACCTGCCAGGAAGGATGTGCCCATGACGCAATAGTGGCAATGACTATCACAGGGGAGTAACCAACTGCCTCCTGATAGGATTTCAGGCCTGCTCCACAAGAGGGAATTCACACCTAGGATTGAAAATCTGGTCAAAGGCCTGTGCCTGGGGAGCTCATAGGCCCTACAGGGAGCTGAATATTGTTGTTTTGCTATATGGGCATGTTGAACTATTAACACTAGCTCTGCCCACAACCTGGTCCATCTTTTTCCTTCGGAAGAAGTCAAACTTCTCAACACGCTCCAGGTCAATATGAAGTCACAAACCTCCATGTAAGCTAGACGCTGTCTCAAATGTGCCAGCTCATTCCTGATCACACATGCATCCTCACCAGTGACTATAACACCACGGACAACTGTCTCAATCTTCAAAACTACAGGAAACAAACTTCATTTCTTTATCCGTAAATCTCTATATGCATCCTTTCTTACTTATTGGCTTGTGTTTTCAGATTATCTTCGGTAGTGCAGAGAAATAACCAGTTTTTACAAGTCCCTCAATAAGCGGCTGAGAGACACTGAGGTGGGTCCATGCCGGCTGTAAACATGACTGCTGTAAAGGCTACTTTCCCAAGGGCAAAAGGCTTTTCATTTACATTAACACATATATACACACAATCACACACACACACACACACTCACAATTTTAAAACTCACCCATAAACCAAAAATCAAAGAACAAACTTACCAATTTGTTGTAGGAGACAAAATGGCAGGGAGCTGTTTTTTTCCCAGCAAACAAACAAACAAAAACCACTTTCTTGACCAGCTTTTAAAGTTCACAGTACTTTATAAGTAAGAGAAACCGATAATTTTAGCACATATAGAGGGAATGGATACTGGCTGAAACATGAATGACTGAATCTGTAGTGCCCGAGTGCAAGAATAAAGCAGCTTTGCACTAACCACAACAGGAACTATGTTTACCAAGACCCAGGGAGACACAGGGACTGAAAACAGCCAGCATGGGGATGGGGTTCATCACTGGGGTCAGGTGTGCCTGGGGGCCCACGAATGCAGCAGAGGAATTTTCAAGTGTTTGTAGGGCTGAAAATATAAAGGATACTAGGTATGTTTTTTAAAAAAAATACTTTTGTAAACACCGGTTACTCAGTTATAAGTAAGCTATGGAACAATGACCCATTTTCTCATGACCATTCGTCTCCAACCTCCATGGACCTTCTTTATGCCCTACACCCCAGGTGTGGAGTGGTTATGATATGAAGGTAAAAGGAAATGCTTGGTTTGCTGCCTTCACCCCATCCTACCTTAGGCAGCCAGGGATTCAGTTGCCTTTTGTTGGGGAAACCACAAGTTCTGCCCACAGAACAAAGACCCTCAGGCATGGCTCCATCGCTGCGAGGATGGCAGCAACAAGGATGAAACAGGCCAGATTGTCCAGTGCCGGTGTTGAGAAGCCAGACCATCTGGGTTGGTTGCTTTAGCACTCCCTAATCGCAGAACTTTGGACCAGCAAGTCCCATCTCTAAACCGGAGAAGGCAAAATAGTACCTGCACCTCCTAAGGCTGCTGACCTTGGATTAATTGATCACTCTGGAAACCTTTATTGGAAACAAATGCTGTTCTTCCAGGTGCTTGGATTACGACAAACAATTGAACATCTCTCCTTTCACCTTCGTGTAAATGTTTTTTGGGACGTTTCTACTTCATGGTGTGGACGCTCCAACACTGTACAACTTCTCGGTCCCTTCCTCGGGACAAAGGCTAAAGAGGTGGTTGAGCCGGCCTGGCTGTCTGCCGGGCTGGCGCCAGTTCTCAACTGTCCAAGAATTTTACAGTAGCGGTGCTCCAACAACTAAAACAGCTCACCGGACCTTGACTGTATGAACGCCTTGCTTCGCTCTGAACACTCTTGCTTTGAGTGTGGACCTTTGCTAAACGCCAGGAAGCCAAGGAATGGGGATTTCCAGCTTCAGTCACAAGTCTCCACACCTTCCTGGGGGAACTAAGTGCACCGTGTATTAAGTTCCTTGAGAGAAACACGGGCGGTTTTAAGCTTGCCACTCCCGTAGTTCAGGAAAAGCCTTGTTTGTCTGGTGTCCAGTTTACTTGCCATGTTGCTCTAACTCAGGAGGCTTCTGTGATTCGGGGACAGTGGGGGCTCACAATGCTTGTTTTATTCCACTCTTACATGCAAAAGGTCAACTCAGCTTAAAAGATCACATGTATTTCTCATAAAATCATGACTTGGAAGCACGATTTTCACTCTCAGCTGTTACAAAATTTTCTGAATGTAGCATGTGATGCACAAACGTTCCATGAACTGAAATGTGTGTCTCCATGAATATTCTGGTTACTACTGGTTTGATTCTGGCAGGAAAAAGAATTCTATGGATTCACGACAAGCACCTTTCTCAGTTTCCTTGAGGAAACAGTCTAGTCCCCTTCTTTCAGTTCACTCTTCTGGTACTCAAGCCAAATTCTGCTGTGGGATGGCCTTCTGTTAATGTGTTCCTTTTACTGGTTAATAGAGCAAGGCAGGAAAACCAAACTGAATGCTGGGAGAAAGAAGGCAGTCAAAGAGACGTGCGCCAGAACCTTGCCAGTAAGCCACAGGCACATGGCGCTACAGATGACTAGAGATGGATGAATTTAAGATAGAAGCACTAGCTAACAACATGCTTGACTGATTGGCCAAGTGGTGATTTAAATAATACAGTTTCTGTGTGATTATTGAGGGACCAGGTGGGACAGAAACCTCTGCCAACAGAATTCTACTTTAACATCTGCTATACAAACAGCTATTTATTAATTTACCGTATTTTCTGCTTTCTCCCAACGACTGGACATTCTACAATTTAAAAATTAACTTATGCTTGAAATCCCCATTTTTTTCCCAATACAGTTTGCACTTCCTAACCAAAGATACAACTTTCTGTGAATATTCCTAGCTCAACACTGGGAACAAGACAATCCTTACGCTGCCGATGCCAAAGACTCCGAGCAATGAAGGAAATGGGTAGCCCCAGCAAGGCGCCCTGGACAAGGTTCTGGACTGTGACCACTGTAGTATTCTGTGCAACACTAGGCTCCCTGTCAGAGCACATCCTAAAGGGACTGACAATTAGAGCATAGCTCTAAGAAATATTATGCCAATTCCTAGTGAGGTATTAGGCATTTATCTGATGTCTGAGCAGTCTGTGGATTTAGGCCAAGAATGCTAAACACATCTTAACCAAGCACATTATTAAATGCCACATCAACTGTCTTTGAGAATAGAATATGCTGGGCGGTGATGGTGCATGCCTTTAATTCCAGCACTCAGGAGGCAGAGGCAGGCAGATCTGAGTTCGAGGCCAGTCTGGTCTACAGAGTGAATTCCAGGGTGGCCAGAGCTACACAGAGAAACTGTCTTGAAGAAACAAAACAAAGCAAGAACATGTCTAAAATACCAGCCAAAATTTGAATTTCAAACAACATAAAATACAACTTGCTAATGAATTACTATTTCTCAATCTTTGTGTTTTGGAAAATTGCTATATAATTTTAGGTGAAAGGACAATATAAAGTTTCTTTAAGACTATGTAGCCAATGGTCTACCCCATAAAAGGAAAAAAATCAAACTCAGCTAGTTTTAACTATTCAGTACCTCATCTATATTCTTCGAACATGACTGTTCAACTTCTAATTGAAATTAAACAACACAGAGATTGCAGAAACAAGACTATTGAGCATTTAAAAAATAACACATATTACAAAGTAAACTCAATGAAAGTGTTTATTAATACTTTATTAGTATTTTCTAATGGACAGAATATAACACAAACCAAATAAAAATTTTAATCTTTTTAGTTAATAAAAATAAGTGAAATTCTGATGCTTCCTCCTTGTTAGCGGAGCGCAGTGACGGAGCAGGTAGGCACGACCAACACGGATGATGCACAGTGATGCACACAAGGACATTTTCTAACAAACCCGAGAATGTGCTCTTCAGTGTCCCCTTATAATACGGGAGCCATGCTCCCATAAGCAAAATTTTCTACTGATAAAAGAACTTTACAAGGAGTGACAAGAAGACTTATAAAACAAGTCCTTAATTAAGGTGCAGCAACAACAGAATGAAGTTGTTGGATTAAGAAGACAGAACTATAGATCCCAAAACATTAAAAATGTACTTATTTTACAATTACTCAAATAAACATGCATCAAATAAAGATATTGCACAAAATTAAAACTGTGGATTGTGAAATTTAGGTTGTTCTTAACTTTTTTTTTAATCGGTACACTTTTAGGTTACATTTAACTGTTTGATTTATTTTTCCCCAAGAATCTGCAGCAAAAACTTATAGTGATCAAACTGAAATATTCAAGAATTTTTTGTTTGTTTTAAATTAAGGCTAACGAAGTGCATCCATTGGTCAATGGCACGACTGTTTCCAGAACTACATAGAATACCCTATTTATAAGAAATACTCATCTGAGTGCTACATTTAAAGTCATACAATCAGATTTTAGGTGAATGAGCTGTGTTGGTTTCTATGTAGTTATATATTACTTGAAAAAAAATCAGAAAATTCAAAAGAATGATCAATTTTGAAGGTCCTTGCCTAAAGGCACTACTGACTTGAAAGCATTCAGAAACTCAACATGAGAAGACATAAAGCTTCTTCGTGTATGCTGATATGGGCAATAAATGCCCGGATGTAACAACTTCATTACATGTGGCACACGTCTGCTGAAACGGCTGTTTTCACGTTGTCCTGCTGTGGTTGCAGTTGCCGTGCACGGCTATCAGGATCACGCGCATCTTATGTGACCTTTCCCCCGGTTAACGGTCAGTGTTCTCACTTTACATAGAAATGCAACTCACACGTACACTAGGCTCTTGCATAAATCCTTCTGTATATACTAAGATTTATTCGTGTAAAAATATAATTGGAATGGGCAGGGTCATGTATGAAGATCACTGCGCTGGTGGCCACGCTAGCTCCCTACAGGTCTGTCTGACACATCCATTTAAGCCTGGGGTAGAGGAAGGGGTTGGCAGGGCAAGGGCAGGATGTACGGTGAGAATAAGAAGCAGTTCTCCCACCAGAGAAACAGGGTCTTCTCTTACTTGAAAGTTGCAAGAAAAGGATTCTACTTATGCAATTTTGAAAGACATGCAGCACGTTCTGAATATATGCATAAGAGATATGCACAACAGCACTGATGAACATCACAGAGCTTTGCAGGAAGGCTCCCCTCTTCGCAGGCTTTCCTGGGTGAGAAGGATCTAAGTGAAAGCAAAACACGGGTATACTGTCCCAATCTCAATACTCTGACCTTTCCTGTAAGCACCCAAACGTTCTAACACCAGGATACTGGCTCGTGGTCTGAAAAGTAGCTTCACTATTTTAAGGTTTTAGTGTTAAATATTTGTAAAACAAAAAGAGCTGATATATCCCAAAGCCCCAATGTCATGGGAAGTATTTAAAAGTACAGAAATCCTGCATACATGGGATATGAAGACTTCTTAATGGACAAATGGGGAACACCAGGAAATGTAAAGGCTTCAAAATTGGAAAAGGTATTTTACTTCACCAATATATAAAATTATATTAGGGAGTTAAATGTATAACCAAAGGGTTTGTGTACTAGCTTTATTTAGAATTTTACATTATGCGAAATATAAATAAAAGCATATTTTAAAAAATAGTACAGTTCTGTTTTCATTATTTATTTTCATATATGTACATATAGTAGAATTAGGCATTTGTATGTTTACATAGGACTATAAGCTCATTAATCCTTTGATTTGCTATGTCGGTAGTTACCTAAGGCATGTCTAGATCATATGATTAAAGTTATCATATGGTACCTTTTAATAGAGTACTGTTTAAATTTCCAATTTTTTGAAGGACAGAATGTATTTGGCAGTTCTTACAATAAATAATTCCCCTTCTATATAATCAGTAATCTGTTAAAAGATTTTTAAAAAATTTGAACTTATAAGAGAGCTACCACATGCTTCTTCTGCACAGAATGCCAAAGGAAAAGGAGAGTACCATAAGAGCGAGCTGAGCCCTTAGAGCACATAAAAATCAATGGAGATTTATACCAATGAGTAATAAATCCAATCAAATTCTAGTTTTGATTGGTTCTATTTTATAGCGCTTTACTTTATACAACCAAACTGTAATTCTGGGGAAGGGTTATTCCTACACTAAGGGCGTCCTGTCACTTTTCCCAGACCTTGAAACATTTGTTCTAAAGATCGCTCACCTGCTGACCCACATGGTAGCAGGATGCTGACAACGGCCCACAAGATCACCGAGGGACACAGCCCTCTCCCAGCCACACTGCAGTGTGCACAGTTAACAAGCTTGTGACCTAGGACCCACTGCTTTGTGCTTCCCTGGCTCCTAAGTACACTCTGGCACTTCACCACTGGTGGAGAATGCTGATTCGTTTGGAACAAAAGAGACCAACTCCAGTCTTGAATGAGACGGGGCAGTATCCTCTCAATGTTACAAAGTATGCACCAAATCATTTAAAACAGGATTCCCTCTTGGTAGTGGCTGGATTACAGGTGAGAAGGAGAAGGCCCAGTGTTATGGGTGGACTAGGGTCTGTTTGGAGACACGAAAAGACTGGTGTAGACGCAACAGTACGTGAGTCACACCCGGAGATCTGTCCACACCATCTGTCCTGGAGAAACGCACACCAGGTTTACAGGTTGGAGTGTCACCTTTTCTGTAAAGAAGGCGCTTGAGTACTTTGAAGTTTCTGTTTATATTTCTGCATCTGCTTTGACCTTGAATGAAGTTTGTTGAAGAGTTCCCGGAATTTATACTGTGGAAATAGGGTTTCTAAAAAGCCTTCCAGGAAGACGTACACCATTCTCCTATTTAGCTGGTTGTGCTGAAACATTTCAAAGACACGAAGAATACCTTTCCGTGTGGTCTCCGCTCCAATGATGTGCTTCAGTTCATCTGTACGAAGCAGAGAAAATACACACGTTCATTCCGCAGAGGAAAGACATGCCTACCTCATGATCAGAAACCAAGAATCTAAAGAGCCTAGAGCAGAGTGAGATGTGAACAGCAGGCATCCAGTCAATGGTTGTGCAGAGCACCTGCATCCTGCACCGCCTTCCTACACTAGAGACAGCACAGCACAGGAGCGTCAGAGCCGAGCCCAACAGTTTCCAGATTACAGTCACGATCCTATCTGATTTCCCGTGGGATACTCACGCTCTTCCCTCACCCCCATGAATGAAGATTTCTAATAATCAATATCCTTATAGACGTACAGATCTGCACAATTTTAGTTAAGATGCTCATGGTGTGGAGATGCTTACAGAGAAATAATAAGAAAACGTCCTTTGGATGAACAATGACTGCACCTGATTTTGTTCCTTGGGCAGGACAAGGACAGGGACAAGGAAATTAAGGATTATGCCGGGCAAACAGAACTTCAAAAAACAAATGAGAAAAAAGTAAATAAAAAGTGGTGAGAAATGAGGGTAGAGAAACGGACTGGGGTTTAGAGTTCTGGCAAGAGAAAGAAAAGAATAAAAAAGTTGCCAGGAGGTGGTGCCCTTCACCTTTAATCACGAGGGAGACAGAGGCAGGCGGATCTGTGAGTTTGAGGCCAGCCTGGTCTACAAAGTGAGCTCTAGTTCAGCCAGAACTGTAACACAGAGAAACCCTACCTCGAAAAACAAAAACAAAAATAATGAAATGTTATCACAACTATGAGGCAAGTGCGCTTACGTGGACAACATCAAATTACCACAGAGAGAACGCTGGAGAGCTGTCTATGAGCGTCCTGGAATTATTCATAAGCGACCCCAAAACAAAACCATTATTTTGCTATTAGAAAGGAACAGAAAAATTCAGCAGTTTGCAGACTTAGAATGCATAATATTAAATAAGCAAGAACCCCCCCATGTTATCCCTCATACGTGGAATCTAGTCATTCGCGTGTGTGTGTGTTCGGGGGGGTCTCATGTCAGCCAGGCTGGTCAAGTGTCAGGGATGAAAAGCACATGCTGTGGTGCCCACTATATGCACTGCTTTGTGCATGCCAGGCAAGCAGGGGCTTCCTCAGCCATACTCCTGTGTATCCTTAAAATAACAACAAACACGAGGCTGTCCCTACGCCGTGACCGACAGTCCATCCACCTGTCAAGTTGTCTTTACATAGTTTTCTAAAGGTTTTGAAGCAGCAGTCAGAGTCCTGCTGCTAACTACAGCTCTGGGTGGGCAGGGCTGTTTCAGAGGACGGCTCGGAGGACTGGCTAGAGTGGACGCACAGTGCCAAGCGCAGTGCCCAGCAGATAGGAAGTCAATGTCTGGCAATCAACAGAATAACAAAAATGATGTCAATATCAAAAAGTAATGTCAGAAAAAATACAAATACATCAAATTTTAATTAAATGTGTTCACTCACCTGGCATAATTGCAAACAATTTTGTTTTTCCTGCAATTCTTGTTCTCATTCGGATTGCTTTATCTCTGCATGGAACGGTTTCCGCTAAAATGCCATTGGGCCAAAATGCATCTCTATTTAAGAAAATTAAATAATATTTGTAAAGAGTTTCATTTTGTAATGACAACAGTTGATAACATCATTACAAACTGCTAAGAAATGAAAGATTCAAAGCAAGACAGCATTAGAATTTTATACAGACAAATAACAAGCATCATCCAAGAGCAGGACTCAGTTGTAGTTTAAAAGACTATACATACAAAGTAGCAGAAAAATTCTGGGCCCCTAGTACTTTGCAAACACTAATAAAATGGAAAATGTGGATCAGCACATGACAAAGCGAGCACCTGCTAAGCAAGCATCTTATACAAATCCACCCACAGCACCCTGAACTTGGAAAGCCTAGCAGCTTAACAGCTAGTCTGTCTCGGCTATGCCATCCCAATCCCCATTTAACTCAGACAGCAGGAATCTCAAGTTGATGTCTACAGTGTATGCCACAAACACCTTGTTCTCCATCTACTAATGGATTTCAATCCTGCTTCTTCATGTTAGTTCCAAGGGGACCTGAACTGAAAAGGTCTGGAGGAAAGAAACTCCCTAGACAGCCAGAGTCTACCTTTTGACCCTGAGGCATCCTCTCAATACTGCCATGTACAGAAACACTAAGCCCCACCATCACTACTGGACATGCCTTCAGAGAAATCATCTTAGTGAAAACTAGAAACACCTTGACTATAAGGAGATAAAACCATCTTTGCTGTGTGAATGTTCTACATGCTAAGACAATCCATTTATCTCTGGAGAAAGGGTCCACCCATAGCTAAACTTCCCCAGTTAAGTATAATCCACACTTAAGGCTGAAAATTCACCTGCCTAACTAAAATGAACAGGAGCTCCTATGCATGTCTGTCTTCACAGTTACAGAGGGGTAACCCATCCTTACACGTGAAGGACAGATGTCAGGAGCTCCTTCCTATGCATGTCTGTCTTCACAGTTACAGAGGGGTAACCCATCCTTACACGTGAAGGACAGATGTCAGGAGCTCCTATGCACGTCTGTCTTCACAGTTACAGAGGGGCTCACTTCTTTATTTGCTTTCTGCGTTACTCTGAAGAAACTGCATGTTATCTCTCCCTCCTCAGCGACTGAGAGGCAGAGTGGTCAACACATTTTGGAGTATAGACGTAAAAATTACTGTCTCGATGTTCTTTTATTTGTACTGTCCTCATTCAAAGATTAAACCAGTGTCAGATACAATTTTCTAAAATCTTCACTGAGTGATTTCTATGATAAAAAATGTTACACTTTTGAAACAGGGTTTTCGAGTGCCCAGGCTGGCACCTGAATTCACAACATAGTCAAGGCTGATCGTTAAGCTCTGATCCCCTTGCCTCTACTCCAAATCCCACCAGACCCAGCTTTCTAATACTATTTCAACAATCTTAAAGCTATTCTATGGGATAAAATCTCAGCTATCACTTTAATCATTTAAAGAATGTTTTCTTTGCACCTCTGCAAGGTTTAGGAAAGTCCATAGCTCCACGGGACAAATGTTTGTCAGTTACAGTTATCATGTGTGCATGTGCATATGGGTATGTGTGGGGTGAGGTGGGACTTGGGCCACTGTGCAGACACAGAGGTCAGAGGACAGAGGCAGAGTAGACTCCTCCTTCCACCTCTCTGTTCTAAGTATCTCACCAGTCCCAAATATCTTTATAATTCTCATATGTCTTTGCTCATCAAGACCAGTGTTAAGACCAGGAAAGAAAGGAAGGCATTAAGTTAAAAGACGATTACACTCTGACCGTGTGGAAGAAGCGTCTTAAGACATACCTGAATCGCTTCACCGAGTCAGCTACCTGTTCGGGCGAGGTCATCCAGTCAACATGGTCAACTATTTTTCTGGAAGTAAAGAAATTTGAATGAGCAATCTTAAAGTCTTAGCAGGCAAATAAAATTACCACAAGTCTCACAGCAACACTCTGAGTGGGGATAAGCTGCTTCTGAGAAGAGGGAGCTAATGATCTTAAAAAGTTCTGAGGAAAAAGTCCCTGATAATGACTGAGCCATTCCCTTACAGAAGTGAAGTTTAAGGCTAGTCACTGGGCTCTCCATGGGAAAGCAGGGAGTGGCTACCTGTTAATGGTGTCCCCATACGTAGCTCTAATCAGCTGCTGCAGTAAGTTTTTGATATTCCTTCGCAACCACTGGTTTCTCTCTTTTAAATCAAACACTTCGTCCATTAGAAGAAGCATTACCCGAAGTGGAATATTGTCATCTACCTGGAAAAAAAAAAAGAGAAGAACAACTGGTGAGCTTCAGACGTAAATGACTATTGTATTGGGCAAAGATCACCACTGGAGATGCTAGAGAAAAAACCACACTAAAGCCTTCAGAAGCTGACAGAGCATCTTAACTCAGGGAAAATATGCCTACATATGACAATTCTGCATACTAGAATTTTATAACCCTGCAATGTTAAGTAATTTCTAAGGCTAGAATTTTAAAAAAATCCTTCTCAAAGTGGATTCATGATGATAATCTTATAGAAATATAAATTAGTTCTAGCTTTTATCAGTCTGGCAACAAAATATTAAAATTGATAATAATTTTCTGAAAATGTTTTTTCATAAAATAAAAATATTTTGGCTGGGCAATGGTAGCGCACACCTTTAATCCCAGCACTTGGGAGGCAGAGGCTGGTGGATCTCTAACTTTGAGGCCAGCCTGGTCTATAGAGCAAGTGCCAAAGATAGCCAGGGCTTCACAGAGAAAACCTGCTTCTAAAACAAAACAAAACAAAAAAAGGAAGAAAAGTATTCTTATCATCTATATTTAACAGCTGAAACAGAAAAAGAATGTTTTGCTTAATTAATGCTTTATATACAGTTTTTACAAACAAACATATATACAACTATTTTCAGGAAAAAGTTAAAGTACAATCCAGTAAATAATTAAACTATCATTATAAAACATATAATTTTTTTGGAAATTTTATGCCTTAACTGTCATAGTTAATATTATGCTATTAATATCAGCATACTTTTTATAATTGGAATAATTAATTAGTAAATGCAATTAGCAAACCTAAAAGAATATAATTAGTACACCTACAAATTAATATAATTTTTAGAAGACTTTTAGTCTCACATTACTCTCTTTAGGCAGTTTTTATCTTACTGGTCTTTTTCTTGTACATTATGATTTCCAATTTTATGTTTTTATGGTTTTGTGCATGTGTGAACTTGTGTTTTTTTTCTTCTTAAAAATTCTGGGTCTTTTTGTTTGTTTGCTTGTTTTGTTTTTTTTTTTAATGTGTAGCCCAGGCTGGCCTTGAACTCGTGACCTTCCTGCCTCCATCTCCTTCAGCAAATCCTACTGGTGTGCACCACCAAAAGGAGTGCCTGCTTGTCTTCTACAGAAAGAAAGGGAACACAGGCGGGTTGAACTGAATGGGTGGATTGTGGGAAAGGCTGGGACAAGATGGAGGAGGAAAATGCAGGATCAGAATATGCTATCTGGAAAGTTTTTATCAATTAAGAAAGAAAAAATAAATTAATATACTTTAATCATGAAAATCTTCAGCCAACAGTGCAAAATAATAATAAAAACCAGCTGGAATGCTTTCACATGAAAAATTATGAATGCCAGTAGAAAACAGTTACTGACTAAGAACTATATGTAACTGCTGGCCATTTTAAAATTTCCAACAGTTTGATACCACTTTCCTGATCAATTACGTACCTTAAATAATGAGAAAAGGCAAGGATTTTACATTTTCACTACTGTGTTACAAGCACTGATTAGTGTAGTTTCTATGCCACAAATGGACAGATTGTAACTTAAATACGAGGGAAGAATGACACACTTCATTACTGTGGTAGAATAAATACTGCTAAATTATCTGAAGAAATGACAACATAAATATGAAAAGACATTATAAAAAACAAACTATAAAATCCACCCACATAGTAAAAGATGTTACAGATAATGCACATTAAACTCATGAAGTATTCCAAAAGAATCTTGAAGCAAAAATAATAATAATCAAGACAGTTTATTATAAACTAATCTATCTGGAAACTGAAAAGTGAAAACTTTAAGATAAATCTGCCTAAGAGACCGGAGCCCATAAACAAACCAAAAAACACAAAAACTGAATCACACATAAACAAAACAATGGGCAAGATGAGCTTCCAGTAAATGGTGTATAGGCCAGGTGAATGCTTATCCAATCCACACATACAATAATCAGAGATGAAGTGCAAATTTAAATGTTGCCATGGTAAAGCAAGAGGGTTTGTAAAGGAAAACCACAGGACAGCATCACTGTGACCCTAATGTTGGTAAATTTACATATGGGGCTCACATGTGCACATGCACACACATGTAGATGCGTGCATGCACACACTCATGCACGCACATGTGGATGTGCGCGCGCACACACTCATGCACATGCACGCACATGAGCGCGCACACACTCTCACACACACACTCACGCACACAGCAAAGAACTCATTTTGTATCCATACTAATAAAACATACAAAGATAATTGTGCCAGTAGGAAAATGAGTGAAAGATTCAGACACCCACAAACAGGTCACTGAATGGGTGACAACATACATGCATCTACGTCAGTACGACCACGGGAAGGTTGAATGACAGGTACAAACGCTGGCTCTCTGAAGAATGCAGAATATTAAAACTCTCACGTACTGCTGGTGAGAATGATAGTGGTACAATCAGTTTTGGAAAGGTATTTAGTAGCACATATTAAATTTTAATTTATATAATTTATATACATTTCGGACTCAGAAATTGAATTTCTAAGTAGAAGAATGTGTATTTATCTTTTACAATTTTCAGATATGAACTCAAATGTCAATAGAGCTCTATGCATAACCCCATGTACAAACTTACAAGCCTAAGTGCTCATCCTATAAAGACACAAGGTCTGAGAAAGAACAACTGAAGGACACCGCACAGAAGACCTCACAGAGCTGAGCAGCGACACCGGCCACGGAGCACCCACTTTGTCATCTATTCACAAGTATAAAGTATAAAAACCAGGGCTAAAGGAGAGCGATACCTCCAAGGCTATATACTAACAAGGGAGGCCAGTGGTTTCTAGGGCCCTGGTAACTTCTGGGGTTTGTTTGTTTGTTTGTTTTTAAATGAAGAGTGCTGATATCAGAAACATGTTCAGTCCCTAAGAATTCACCATTTTTAACCCAACACGGGAATCTGAATGAATGATACAAGCACATTTATTTTAAAAGCTCTGACACCCTATGCTAAAATAGAAGCACAGAATAAAGATGAACTCACATTATCATCAAGCTGAGCTGAGACTCGACAATGCTCAGGATCTGAATCAGTCTTCGTAATTAAAGGAGGCACCTATACATTTAAAATGATAAAACGTTAACACAGTACCCAGTGAAATAACCCAACAGCATCCTAACTCAGAGCAAAGGCCAGCACTGGATTCGACTCTTGGTGCAAATATCAACAAAGCTGAACATCCTAGATTTTGCACTGGGGATTGCCAGGGAACAGAGCTCCAGTCTGCTCTTTCTTGAAGACCCTGGAAAGCATATTATCAGGTTTAAGCAATTAACCTCCTTCCTGCTCATCAGACCCTGTATTTTACAGCTGGGGAATCTGCAGAAGTTCTGTGCCACCAGCAGCACTGCCACTCAAGTCCACGTTTCAGTTGGTCCACAACTACCATGAGGACAAAGCCCACTGAAGGGACAATGTTTAACGGAAAAGGAAATGCCTCTACCAGTAAGAAAAAAATCTTCATTCAACAAATACGTGTCTGTGTTATTCAGATTCACATGAAATTAGTTTATAACTCAAGTGTTAGGTTTATGGGTTGTCTTTTACAGCTCTGATAACATACTTAACAAAAAACTACATCAAAATGATTTTACGAGTGTAAGTGCGAAATGCAATAAAGGTCTTGGAATGCAATGAGAAAGCTTCCTGTGGCCACTGTATGGCCCAGGGGTGCACACACAGGGCACGCCACCACACTGGCCAGGGAGGACCTCTCCTGACTGACCTGATGGGCCTCCACTGTTTGAATCAGGATAAATTAAACTCTATATCTGAGTGAATATTAAGTGTAACTCATCTGCAAATACAACTTATTTATTCGAAAAGAAATCTACACCATCAGAGAATCAATACAGTCCAGTGTAGTAAGTTAATGCAAAATATTAACTTTGCTAAATTTAAATATTTACTGTAAATGAATTTTTAAAATTTTACGACAGACTGATGAGAGAATTCTTAGTGTCCCTTTAGCTTTTCTCTCCTAAGGACGTATGCTAAAATAGAACCACAGTTTGGGGAAGCTGCTTACCTTAAAGAAGGACTGCTTTATGTCCTGCCCTAACCTCTCAGACATTCTGCCTACGTTGTCGGACATTTTCGTCACTCCTTCTGCCAAGCTATCAGGAAGGGATTTGACTGCATTTGAAACATTCCTCATAGAGTTGCGAAGCGGATTTACAAAAGTGTCCATCTAAAGCAAAAAAGAAATTATATTCAGTTACACAACTCAGGAGCCTAAGAAAATATAGAGCACTACCATGGGAAGACATAATTATTTTCTTGTCAATAGTATGCCATTGCATTAAACATTACGCGCGCGCGCGCGCGCGCGCGCGCACACACACACACACACACACTGTTGACTTAGTGTACTTTAGAATGTATCTTCATAATTCATATATGTGATTTGAAAATTTGACTGAGGAGGATACTCTTAGGATCCTTCATTGTTTAATTATTGAAATTCTGGATACCTTCCCAAACAAATATTGATACAAACAGAATTAACTATTGCAAACTTCTACCATAATCCAAAGCAACAGTGAAATATTTGCCATAGCATAAGACGTCTGCCAAAGGGCTACAGAGAGTGGGATGAGTCACGACAGATGCCCACTGCAGGGGGCAAAGCCAGAAGGGGCAGCCACCTGGGCCTTTTGATGTCAGACATGGAACTAGAGCTACAGACTCGCAGTTTCCCTCCTGGATTTCGGTCTTGCTTTGTGATGTGGCAGACTCTTTGTATGCTGTGAATATGTTTTATTACCATTGGTTAATAAAGAAGCTATTTTGGCCTACGGCGGGGCAGAATATAGCTAGGAGGGAAACCCAACAAATACAGGGAGAAAGAAGGCAGAATCAGGGAGACACCAGCAGCCACCAAAGAAGCAAGATGTGTGAGGTAACAAGCCCTGAGCCTTGTGGTAAATATAGACTAATAGAAATGGGTTAATTTAAGTTGTAAAAGCTAGTTAATAAAAAGCCTAAGCTAAAAGGCCAGTTTGTAATTAATATTAAGCCTCAGAGCAGTTATTCGGGAACTGGTGGGTGGGAGAGAAACCTCTAGTTACAGCTTTGGTCCAAAATTTCCTCCAATCCTCCCTTTCGGAATGGTAAGGTATATTCTGTGAAATCACATGTTGGAAGTTTGATATTGGCTTTTTAATTCTTACAGGGGTTTACAGTTAAGAGAATGCCTTGAGACTCAGAAAAGACTTTGGACATGGCATTGAGACTGTGAAAGATATGAAGACTGAATGCATTCTGCACTGTGTATGGCCAGGAGCCTATGGGGGCCAGAGAGTGGAGTGTGATGGTCTGAGTGAGAATGGCCCATACATTTGAATATTGCTCCACAGATGGTGGAACTGTTTGGGAAGGATTAGAAACTATGGACTTGGAAGGAGGTGTTTCACTGGGGTAGGGCTCTGAGGTCTACAGAGTCAAGCCATCTGCAGTGTTCTGTCTTCTATTTGCAGATCAAGATACAAGCACCCAGCTCTCCCTGATGCCATGCCTCTGCTCTGACACCAAGGACTTAGCCCTCTGACACAATATGCTCCAGAAAGCTGTCCTGGTCTTTTACACAGCAATAGAAAAGTAGAAGAGCCATCAGTAAAGCTGATATGCATGCTTTATGGAATAGCCAGTCTTAATCAACAATACACAAGTAGAATTCGTTTTCTGTTTTGTTTCTCCAAGACAGGGTTTCACTGTGTAGCACTGGCTGTCCTGGAACTCTTTCTGTAGACCATGATGACCTGAACTCAGTGATCTGCTTGCTTCTGCCTCCTGAGTCCTGGGTATTTAAGGTCTGTGCTACCATGTCCAGTTTGACATGCAGAATCCTAAAAACAGGACCTTAGGAGAATATCTATCAAGTATCACATTTAAAACATGCAACTAAAGAGAAAGTTGTAGCTCTCTAATATAATATTTACTACAGAGAAATTCATAAATGTCCACTCCATGACTAACAGAACTAGAAAATATTCTGAAATGTTCTGAAAACAGACAAGAACAAACTTTCCAATCAAGAGGCACAGGAGTAAACCACAGAGGGCCAGTGTCAGCACATGTGACTTACACACCTGTCTCTTCTTTAAGCTGCCAGCTCTACTCAGCTCTCTGTTCTACTAACAAAACACACACTGGAATTTTGACTGAAATTGCTACTTCTTGCTATGGGTAAAAAATGATCTCACATTACAAAATAACAGCAGACAAAAGGGTACATCAAATTGAGAGAAAGACTGAGTGGCATTTGTTCTGAGTTGTTCTACATATTTTTTTTAAAAAAATGGACAAAATAGTTTCTAAGATACTTAAGTTATGAAAACACTCTCACAAAATGCTTGTAGACTCTAATGGCTACTTAGAAGGGTCTTTAGACTTTATTTAACATAAAATTCTTTTATCTCAGAAGACTTATCAATTGTTTTGTGAAAATTAATATGATTGTAAAACAGAAAACAAGGAAAATAACTAAAAGAAGACTGGAACACATCTCTATTAACATTTAAGGCGGGATAATGAATGCAACCACTCTGGGGGAAAAAGTATAAAACTATGCACATGCATATATGCACATATACACATACATACATATGCATACTATTTTAAAGTCTATATGTTGGAATTTACTTTTAAAACATACAGTTTAGGAATGTTAGCATCCATTCTTCAGGTGAGGGGCATCTAGGTTGTTTCCAGGTTCTGGTTATTACCTATATATAACACTACTGTGAACATAGCTGAGCAGCTGTCCTTGGACCACAGCAACTCTTATAAAGGAAACTGTTTAATTGTGGCTGCCTTACAGTTTCAGAGGTTTAGTCCATTACCAGCATTCTGAGAAGCATGGCAAGTGGATAGAACAAGAAAAAAATCATCCTGAGTGAGGTAGCGCAGACCTAGAAAGACGCACACAGTGTGTACGCACTCATAAGTGGATACCAGACATAGAGCAAAGGACAACCAGCCTACAGTCCACAAAGCCTGAGAAGCTACCCAACAAGGAAGACACTGAGAGAGAAGCATGGATCCCGGGGAAGGGAAAACAGATAAGAGCTCCTGAGTGGGGGGGGGGAGAACATGAGGAATCAGGATGGTTGAGATGGGGAGGGACAGAGAGGGAGAGCAATGAAAGCAGTATCTTGATAGAGGGAGCCATTAAAGGGTTAGGGAGAAATCTGGTGCTAGGGAAACTCCCAAGAATCCACAAGGATGACCTCAGCTAAGAGTCCTAGTAATAGTGGGGAGGGTGCCTGAATTGCCCTTCCCCTGTAATCAGATTGATGACTACCTTGTTATTATAGAACCCACATCAAGTAATTGATGGAAGCAGATACAGAGATCCACAGCTATGCAAGCACTGGGCAAAGTCCCCAGAGTCCAGTCAAAGCAAAGGAGGAGGGATTATATGAGCAAAGGGGTCAAGATCATGATGGGAACCCCACAGAGACAGCTGACCCGCAAGTGGGAGCTCCCTGACTCTGGACTGATAGCCGGGGATCCTGCACAGAACCAATCTAGGCCCTCTGAACATGGGTGACAGGTGTCAGGCTGGGGCAGACTGTGGGGCCACTGGCAGTGAGACCAGGATTTATCCCCAGTGGAGGGATACCTTGCTCAGCCTTGATACAGGGGTGAGGGTCTTGGTCTTGTGTCAACTGGGTATGCCAGACTTTGTAGACTCCCCATGGGAGGCCTTACTCTTTCTGAGGAGTTGATGGGGACTGGG
>LOJH01011190.1:26852-48456 GCA_001685095.1 Ellobius talpinus
GGAGAAAAGAGGGGGAAATGTAGTTGTTATGGAAAATGAAAAAATAAAACCTAACTTTTAAATAATTTTTTTAAAAAAAAGTTGCTATGGGCATGGTGTCTCTTCACAGCAATAGAAACCCTAACTAAGACATATTAAGATCTTAAAATCCAACAACCTAATCATATGAATTCCTATTTATAATTTCTAAATATTTTGTGTCAATTCCTTAACCTCTTTTCTGATTTAATGACAAGGAAGGACTTGGAAGGATGGTGGAAGCTTTTCAGTTTTTATTTTAAAACCATCTGAGACTTCCAAATATTTGCAAAGGGTTATCACACAGCTTCCTAAATTCCGCTGTTCCTTCTGCGTCTACCCTTACAATTCACAGTAAGACACTTTAAACACAGAATAAGAGCTTGACTTATGAAGTGGCTTAAAATAAAGAGTTACATCTTCATTTCTTGAGAAAATTACAGTAGCAAAATGAAAGGCAATCCCATGCAGGCTGCTAGCAAAGACGGGGCAGGACCTTGAAGACCTGTTACCCGGCTTCCACTCATACCACGATACACAATCCAAAAGCAGGTCTGGTTCCACATTGTAAACTAACTAAAACTCTTTAAATAATAAACATTCCACTCAACAGATAGAAATACTTTCAGAACGCATCGTAGTTAACATTTGACTCATCTTTAATTGAAATAAAAGACATTTCCTCCTAATAAAAAACATTTCCAACTCAAAACAATAAAAAGCTTGCAGCCTATTTTAGGCAAACATTCCTTAATGGACTACTTTTAAAATCTGTTCCCTTGTTTTTCTTTAAGCTCCACTAGATCGCAACGTGAGCTTGTATATGAGGTAACACAAATCAGCCTACCTCCATCCTGTGCCTGAAAGCCATTTTATAGTCAAAGACAAACTAGGCTCATTCCTGTTCATTAAGAAACCTGTTTCTCAAGGACTGGCCATGCCCCCTACCTGTACCTTCATTATAAATGGTTCTGTACTGCCTGTTCTGGGAAACAGCAACCATATCTCTGTTTCCAAAACTGTCCCAACCACCTTGCAATCCTATCTTTGTTATTATCATCTTATGACCATCTAGTACTCAGGTCTTCATTTCAAGTTAATGTTCTCCCTGTGTAACTCCCACTCCTCCCGATTTTACCCACCAAATCTCCCACTTGGAAAGTTCCTAGCCCTGAGCAATAAAAACCTTGTTTTCCTCCCATCCAATGCTGATATCCTGAACCCCACTTTTAGAGAGAGAGAGAGAGAGAGAGCCCATACACACATACACACTAACTTGTCTTTATTAACTGCTTGATTAATTAATGTGGTCATGAAGATTTGGATTGGTGGTCTTTCTCCTCCATCTTTAGGATTAACAGATATCCCAGGCAACAGTGCACGGACTGAAGCCAACATGCCTAGATGCACTTAGCATATCATTTTAAAATGTGTAAATCTGTATTTTTCTTTTATTAAAAAGGAGCCATGAAAGAGTATCTTAAAAGGAAATTTAACACCATGCTTACCTTGCGAGCAAAATCTCCTTTCCCTTTACTGTAGGCTTTGTTCTCAAGGAAATCAAACACACAGTGCGCCAAGGCTGGGGATGCTTTCATCATCTCAGGAGTCAAGAGTAGCTAATAGGGAAAAGAAGGTAGTTCAGATAGGGAAAACATTGTTTATAATTCCATCCTACAATGTAAGATATCTTATAATTTAAGAATATAAAATACTTTATTTTCTGACTCCACAATTCAAACACATTAGAAAACTGTTGTTTATATAATTATGCTAAAGTTTAACGTTAATGAAATCAAAATTTTATGATATGCATAAATAAAAACTTTCAAGTGTTATTTAAAATGTACAAAACAAAATACTGCTTTCACAAATGCTAATGAACTTAATATAGTCTAGCTTAGTTTGTTCTACACCACAAGGTGTGATACATGAGTTAAAAGTATACAGCAGAGCCACCATTAAAAATAGACTTATAGTACTTCATTTGGGAAAAGCCATCAACAGTACAAACATAAACTAGAACCAAAACTGAATATTTTTCAGGCAAAATGCTTAAGAGTTTTAGAAACGCAGCATTCATGCATTCAGTTTCGAGTTGGGAGAAAATGAAGGTCAGCGGCTGCCCCTTTACTTCCTTCTCTTCCTGTCCTTTCAGTACAGACAACAGGTAAGAACAATTACAGTCATAAGCAAAGCTAATCACAGGTGTGAATATTTAAGAGAAGACATTAAAGGAAATGCTTCTAAACAAAATATTCGGTATATTATCTTTTAAATTTCACTCGATTCTAAGGGGAGTTTCCTAAATCTTTTTCTAAAAGATTATTTTCTAAAAGAGCCGTATAATAATTATGTAGGTTATGACCAATGAGTCCCTACCATAACTATTCAAGTCTCCTGCTTATGAAGAAGATGGAAGGAAGAAGGAGAAAGAAAAGAAGGAAGAACGGAGGGAGGGATGGAGAAGAAAGGAGAGAAAGAAAGGTAAAGAAAAGAAAGAAAACAGCTACAGGCAACAGATAAAAATTCTTGCTCCCAAACAGGAGCTCGTCTGTTGGCTGCAGTTTGCTGATTCCTCCGCAGAGGACAATGAGCTGAGCGATGGGACACTGGCCACTGTGGGGAGGTTGTTCTGAGACACTAATTAGGTATAAACTCCACCTGGGTTCTGCGTATTCAGGTGTAAAATGCATCTCGGGGCATTCTACCAGCCTGTGAAATATGTAACATGTAAAGTAGGTTTTGCTGTTTCCTATGAGGAAATTTTATGACCAAGATGATGGATCCAAGAAGCATATTCAGCTCAATTTCTCTCTTGAACTATTTGGAGAACAAAAAAATTGTACTGGTTTTTGTCACGTGAAAAGTTACTATGTATTGAACTGGGAGCATTTAACTGTTGGGTATGGCATACGATGTATCTACATACAATAATCTGAAAAACATGCTACAAATACTCATCTAAACATAAAGAAACAAGTCTTGGTGCTTAAAAGAAAATGTTTAAGTTTACCACTAAATATAAAAATAGTTAATAAACTATTTAAAAGACTACATGTCAATTTGATACACTCCTCAAAATTGATTATTAGTCCACTATTACAGCCAAAATGCTCAGCTGTGTTTTTGTTCTTACTGCTAAGTAGGCTGGAGACAGAGGCCCAGGGTCACAGCAGGCCAAGCACATGCTATAACCAAACTAACTCAATGAGGAAATCCACTCTACGTTTCTATCATAGTGAATGAAATCTATGGGAAATAGGAAAATGGCCTTACCTGCAAATAGGCATTTAAATCTTTTTTCCTCTTTTCTAAAAAGTCTCTGTCCATATTGTTAAAAGTCTTTTTACCAGGGAGTTTCAATATGCTCGACAGATTTTCAAACTACAAGACAAAATACATTCAGAAGTTCTCTTTTTAAGAGAAATGATTTCCACATAACAATTTCTCTACTTGTCAAATGTATCATCAGATTTTCTTACATTAAACAAAACATCACAAAAATCTTGTCCCCAAAGGGGCCAAAAAGATAGTAACCCTTTTTTATAATAAAGAATATCGGACAAAGAATAACAAAGGCAGGTAAAAATAAAAATGAGCATTTGCCATATGAAGTCTGTTTGGCATTCTAATTTTCAGATTATTCGCAATTTCGTAGTAAAGCTAGTACTTTTCTTAGCAACCATTTGACTCATGAACAGAGTACTAAAGATTTAAAATTTAAAATCAAAGTTATGACATTATGGCGTGTTAATCTCATAAAAACTAATCTAATATTAATGACAATAAAATAATCACTGTAATATATATCTTTAAAAAGCAGAAAAGACAGATGATTAAGTGTAGGCAGCAACTATATTACAGCTCTGTATACAACTATAACAAGCATTAATAATTTTTCCTCATCATGGATTACACTGTGAAAAAGCAATCCGGCAGCCTAGCTGTTACAGACTTAACATTTGGGTGCATCTTCATGGCGCATGACAGCAATCTACTGCACCTTCTCAAACACAAGCTCTTAGGACAGAGCTTGTTAAAATGGTCTAAGAGCAGGACTGAACTAGGAATGGCCCGGCCAACTGCCAGTACCTGAAGCTTCAGGCAGTCCCTTCCCTCTTTCCATATTAAATACAGTGAAGTAAGCAAAGTTTTTAAAACCATCCTTTTTAAAAACTACATTATTTCAGTAAAGAAAACTAATTCCTATTGCAGACGACAGAAAGAAAGGGAGAGAGAATGAGGTTCAGAATCATTTGCATCTCAAGCTGGAAGATTCTGACAAACTGACACAGCGAAATATGGAATGGCTGTTTGGAGTGAGAACATGAACCCATTCACTGCACACTATATATGCAAAATAATTCTTTTGCCTCAGTCATTATCAAGAAGAAAAAAACAGATAGGGACAGTAAGTTGAAAGTGCAGTGCAGTAATGATAACTCACAATCTGGTTATAAATAAGCCAGAAGAAATAAGTCTTCATAGAATACAGTATGTAAAACAGGCTGTCTGGTGCATCAATGAAACCCTTTTTTTAAGAAAATTACATTGTGGAAGTCAACATCCTATGCTATTTTAAAAGACAGACAACCTCCTAAATATTATTTATGTATATGGCTCTAAATTACCCACTCGGCTTCCTTTCTTACCAAAGTGCAAGGGTCTGAACTTTTTCCCCAAGTTCACATGCTGAAGGCCTTGCCTCTGGACCCTGTACGTAATCATATGTTCAAGACCAGGCCTTTAGTGACGTCACTAAGTTAGTCTGGAGTAAGCTGTAAATCAAGCTGACTCCGCCATCCTCAGGGGAGGACGGCACACACCAGGAATGCACATGCACTGGGAGAGGCCATGGCCGTATCTGAGACAACCTGGAAACCTCAGAAGCCAAACCTGTCAACCCTGGACCTCAGGCTTCCAGCTTTTAGAATTATTTCCACCATGTGATTTACACAGTCTGAGTATTTTATGAACAAAAATGCCAGCAGTCATTAAAATAAGAATTTTTCCATAAACTTTAAAATGCTAACAAACAACAGCAGTAACTTAACATCACTAAATAGAAAGTCTATTATTTTAAGGACACAATCCTTTCTAAGTTATCTGCCTGGACATCAGTATTCTATATTACTGTCATGAGAAAAGGCAATAAATTTTATATAAGCTATAAACACATACAGGAATATTTGGAAAAATAGAAAAATGTCCAAACAAGTAAAAATAGACACATATTAAGTTAGAATGTCTTCTATAAAGAACTCTTATACTAAATATAAATCATAGACACTCTAAGCTCAAAGATTTTATCTTTTAAGATTAAACACATTGGGTCTAGATTCTTTATACACCACTAAAAATTTGAAGCAGGTTTGAAGTTTTATTTAAAAATGTCAAAATGTGTTAATTCTCAAACACATAACTCCCTTATTCACTTATAAAGCGAATCTTTAATAACATCACTGGCACCAATGTTTGTGTACTCATGCAGACATGACGCTGTCTACAGGACTGTATACTCCTAGAGCAACAACGCTGCCTGTCGGCTTCACTGCTTCCCTGGAACTGGGAAGAGTCAGGCACGTAAGAGAAACTTAATAAATCTTTCAAAATAAATGAATGGACAGTTCTGGCCATTTTAAAATGCATATAACATTAAATTTTTAACTTTTATCGACCTGTCCATAAAGACTATTTATTAAGGTCTTTAAAGAAAATGATAGTTCATTTACTTATATTGAGAAAAAAATATTACCCATGAAATTAAACAAAATGAAACCAATTTTAAAATCATTTCACTTTTAAGCACTACTTACTTGTGCTAAAAGAAAAACTACAACTATCTGTCCACAGAAAAAATGTCCTATAAACCAAACTCCCACCAATGCGCATTAAGTGAAACTGCTTTCAGTCATTAGTAGTTTTTATACACTTATGAGTAAGTAGTTCAAGTGCATGAAAGAGCTATGTGAGCTGCCTGCTTTTAGACAATGATCTGATACATAAGAAGTAAACAGCTTTTCTCCAATTGGAGTTGGAGAGTCCTTCATAAAAGATCTATTAACACAGAAAAATATAAATGAAAAGACATGCCCAAAGATAATTACTTATTGCATTAAAAGCAGTCCTATTACCAATAGAGAAGTTCATCAACAACCTCTTGTTTTTAATAATTTCAAAGCTCTTAGTTTATCCTACTCTCTCTACTAAATATTTTAATGAGACTATCATGGTACTAACCATATTTTTTTCAAATATATTAAGTCTTATTTCTACAGTACAATGTTATCTAAAATTCAATTAGGCATTATCTTAATTTTATTGGCTTGATACTACTTATATAAATAATATTTTGATCAATCAAAGACTTTCAATGGGGAAAAATAGCTCCACATATTACCTATTCCATCTCTCATCTGGTATTGTTCTAAGGAGAAGAAAAAACAGCTTTTCAAAAATAATAAAGAGAAACAGTTTCTTTTCATTCAACTTTAAGTCTTTATAGTTACTTCCACAAAACAAGATTAAATTTAGTAAGAATTTAAAACAGTATTTGGTTAGTGTCAGGTTCATTTTAGACTGTGGTTCAAAATAACTTAAGCAAAGTCCCCAGGTTTCAGCAACACTGTTGGGTGCAAGTACCATTCAAAATAACTGTAGGTTTAAATTATGCCTCTGAAACCCATCACTGTGTTCAGATGGTCCTAGCAGTCTTCTTCCCCCTGCAAACCACCACGTCTGCAGAGATCCCCCTTCCCTCCATCCACGTCCAAACTTTTCCAGTTTCAAGACCATGGTGCTTTGTTGTTACTCCGCAATGAGAGGGACTGGTTCAAGTTTCTACATCTGATTTAGTGGTTCACTGCTTAAAACCATGCCACCAATTATGCCAATTATATAAAATATCAATACCTTATTTTCTCTCATTAACTTTATACAATGTGAACATTCTTAGAGAAATGTAGATCCAAAGCTGAACCAACAAACAGTATAAAGGCCCAGGGATTCCAACCCTCATTACCTGCTCAGTGACTCTCATGTGGAAGTCATGGAAGTCACTGTAACGCCGGTAGGTTTTCCACATCTCCTCGGTGCTTAGGGTGCGCCGGTGGACAGTGATGGCGTACAGCGCGTATGTCTTGCCATGATCATTACAAACGCCTGCCACAGCATATGGGTCATAGTCAGCATATACTAGTCATTTCAAACAAAATGAAGAGGAACAAAAGACACAAAAAGGAGGAAGATGAAGAACAAAAACGAACAAAAACGACACCATGAAACGAAGAATTTGAAATGACAGATGAAAGAACGGCATCAGAGGATAAAACAGATTCCAATGCTCTGTGCTCATAAGTTCACGGTCTTCTAACAACGACTACAACGTAAGACAAGGTAAAGTCTAGTGATGCCAGCGGCCACTGCAGCTCTTCCTGAGAGCTTTTAGTCATTATTAAGAATGTTGCCACAGTACTACTCAGAGTTGAAGCAGTGGGGTCTCCTAAATTTCATACACCAGGAACCCTGGAAACATAGCAATAGCCTTTACTGTTCATTTACAGTTAACTAAAACCTGTCCAACTAAAGAACAACAAAAAAGCCAAAAGATAAGGCTCATCTCCTGGTAATTCTTTACTCAGAACTACCAATTACATTCACCAACTCACAAATGGAGTTTATTCTAGAAAGTTAGCAACAGCAGCAAGCAAGCAATAAATAAATAAACAAATAAATAAATAAATGAATGAATGAATAAATAAATAAGCCCTCATCCCACTGACTTTCCATATACCAAATAAGTCAGTGAGCCTTTAAAGGTGAAATCCTGTCCTACTTTGTACTAATCTTAGGTAAAGAGAAGAACTGTAAATCAAGCTCTTCTCTTTCTAAGCTTACTGTTTGACTCTAGCTCAGTAAGGTTCTCCACCTTCCTAATGCTGCAACCCTTTAATACAGTTCCTAATCATGTGCTGACCCCCAACCACAAAATTGCTTCGTTGTTACTTCATAACTAATTTTGATACTATTATGAATCATATTGTAAACATATGATATACAGGATATCTGATATGCAATACCCAAAAGGGTCCTGACTCACAGGTTGAGAACCACTGCTCTAAGTCTCCAAAACTTCAGTGCCTCTCGTGTATCTAGCGTGTATATGCCTGCAGTACTGCCAGCATGTGTGTACATTCATGTAGAAGCTAATGACCAACCTCAGATACGTTTCTCAGTCTCTACTTTTGTTGGAGACAGTCTCTCACTGGAGCTGTTCACAGAACTGACTAACCTAGCTGACCAGCAAGCCCCACGGACACTCCTCTCTCCACCTGCCCTGCAAGGTTTCCAAGGGCACGCTGCACTGCTACAGTTTGACAGGATGCTGGGGCTCTAAGTGAGCAGCACCCTCATGCTTCTGTGGCAAGCACTTTACCAACCGAGCCATCCTTTTTCCTCATAGCCTATGGCATCTGCACACTTCTTTCCGCCATTTTCATAACATTACCACATGTGGCAGGCAACATGGAAGTTTAGCCCCTCTACTCAAGTTCTTAATTGGGCAACCATCTGAATTTTAGCCACTGTATTTCTTATTTTATGTTCTCTCCTTGGTTCTTCATTTCATGCTTACCTTAGGATTTATTCTCCTGAATATTTTCAATATATCTATGTACTATTAAGATTGTCATTTCTGATTTTTCAAGAACGCAACTTTCCTTAGGTGGCTCCTGGAGCTGCTTTCTGAAATCCACTTTCAAGCTCAGTGTCTCAGAGCTCTGGGCTTATGAAAGAAGGCACAAGGAAAGCTGTTGCCACGCTAAGTGATTTTCACAGCTGGCCTTTTGTATACTTCAATTTAAACGTGCTTGTACTGGTACATACAGACTTTCTTTTCTTTTTCTAAATCTTTGTTCTTATTCTCTAGCCAATACAGTACATCAGTTGTTTATATAGCATTTCATTGTACTGGGTTTCCAATCTAGAGATGATCAAAATGTATGGGAGTATATGCATAGGTCACATGTGAACACTAGGAGAACAGAGCATGTGTGGAGAGTCTGCTATCTCAAGACTTCTGACGGCCAGCTCCACTAACGCTCTCTGGACTGGGGCGCTGGGGTGTGTGATGGCAAGGACAGTGAGATGCACACACTCATGGCGGCGCATAACTGGCGCTTTGCTTGGGAGGGCTATCAGATACCATTCCCGACTACGACTTTCCATTTCTCACTTTTCATACATGAATCTAAACTAAGTTTTCCTAGTTCTTGTTCTCATCAATCTGTCCTCTACGCCACTGACTGAAGGACACAGTTCTGCTGTTCCTAAACTGACAGCATAAAAAGGCCATCAAAACCAGGACAATGGTCTTTATGCTACTGTGAGTCTCACTGGGCATCACTGCTTCTTCACTCCCAAGGACTTGTTTTTCCTCATGGCCATGGTACCTGTACACTTCTTCAGCTATTTCTACAACACTGCCATATGCGGAAGGCATTGTGGCAGTTTAGGCTATTATACTAACCAAAACTCCAAGACTGATACGATGATAGACTAGAATGATCCATTGTGAAAAAAACGAAAGAGAGGTTTCAGAGCTAACTAAATGTTTTGCTGTCTTTCAAATCATCTCACAAAGGAGTTCTATATACCTTCTTAGTTAATTATTTTAATAACATACAAGTAGATATCTATATTGGCAAATATACAAGAACAAAGCCTCACACTAAAATGTGCACTTCCTACTTAAAATTGTCTTTCCTTACCTTTACATATATTACCAATATATTTTATTTGGCCAATGATAATTATACTGATGATAATATTAGTAACAGAAATGCTCTGGTCATCACATTCTACATATGTGTTTTAGCTGTATACAATGCTCACATTTTACCGTCAACTTGCTCTTACAGACGTAGGCCTATCAAATAATAAATGACTTTTTCATCAAGCTAAAGATTTGGCTTTTTAAAACACAGTGGCCAGATCAATCAAGGATTGGCTTTATCAATTGTGCTCAAGGGCTGTTTAAAAAGATAGCGTAGAAGCCAATCAGGCAGCTCACTACAACCAATTATGAATTAGTGAGAACAAGGAGACACCAAAGATCAGAAGAGACAGTGAACATGTAGCAAGGCACTTTTAAAGGGTAATCAAGAGTGTCACAAATGGCTAGGGAAAGAGACTACCCAGGTGCACGGACAACAACAAGAATAATGACGTTGTCGTCTTTAAAATTCAGAAAACAGATAATTTTGGTGAGAAAAGGGAAACACTGGAGGTCATGGACCAGTCTTAGAGCAGCAAGGGGTTGAACTGTAGTTTTATGCTCAGGACAAGAATGCTAAGGTCATGAGATCATGGATCAGTGTCCAGTAGGAAAAATAAATAAATAAGCACCCAAAAATGATGCCTGTCACACATAAGCCATTACCAGTAGTTAGATATACCCACACAGCTATCCCATGAGACAGGCATTTCTATCAAGGTTCCACTTGACAGGACAAGAAATTCTAGCAGAGACCTCACAGGTGCTCCTCTAACTAGAGCTACAGAATGAAGTCTGAGCCCAGCAACTGGTCAAGAGCTGTGCTCTTAATCCCACGATATGATACTACTTCCCCAGAAGTTCTGTATGTTTGAATGAGGGAAAAAACAATTTACTAAAAACGTTTTGTTTTATGCTTTCACACATTTAAAGGACATATTGTTAAAAATAAACAATTGATAAAACAACTAGAAACTTAGAACAGCCTAAAAAGAAAAATGTTAACACCAGAGACATGGGCACAAATGTTCTCTTCTAGACATAAAATTTAATATTTCTAAGAAATAAAAATGCCTATTACATGAAAAGACATCCATAAAATTAGAAGACAAGCCAAGAAAGAACATGAAGACTTTCTCTAATTCTTTAAAAATTTATTGAAGAAAAAGGTGGGACAAGTGCTTTAAAAGTTAAAAGGAAAAATAACCAGACCTCTACTTTAATTGACAATGTGTTCTCTAGTGACATCCTCAAAGAAAGTAATGTGTGTGTGTATTCACTACATGTAAAAAGTGAAGGATCCACTGACTGATAACTTATTCCAGAAATCTAGCAGAAAAGAGAAGTGAGTCTTTCGCCTCATTAAGTATAAGAAAACAGAGCCATTTTTTAAAATGCAGATCATTATGTTTCAAACTATAATTACATGTCAAAATCTCTTTTCAAAATCTCAAATGTAAATTAAATGAAATTTAATTGAGACATGAATCTCTGTATAATTCATCATTAAGTATAGAAAATCACTCACTCCTACACTCTAGGACAGTGAGAGGCCGGGGAGAAACCGCCATGAAAACATCATCAGCACCATGTAAGACTATCTATCGCAAGGTCTTAGGCTGCTCAACCCACGAAAGCATCTGTGAGGTCCATGAGAAACGTGCACAAGTTCCACCTGCCCCGACTATCTCTGCCAACTCCTGAGTGCATGAAAGCAAATACAGAACCAAGAGCTCTGTGAGAAAGAAGTGGAAATTAGGAAAGGGACTGTCAGCAAGACTCAAGTACAAAGAGAAAAAGACTGGCTCTGGAATTTACTTTAAACGATAAAATGCTTAGAAAATAAGCATTTTCAAATGTGGCAACCTTAGAGAAGAAAAACATCCAAATACACAAGCAACCAAACATTACAGGACTTAATGAATTTGTTTAGAAAAAAAATCAGAAAACAAGATCCCCAAACCAGCTGAACGCAATAGTAAATGTGCAGGTAACAGGGCTGTACAGTCACCCATCTTCAGTGGTAGCAGCACAAGGCCTCTTACCAGTGTCGGAAATGTAGGCATGAAGCTGGCCAGAATCGTCAGAGGACATATTTGAAAGGTCATCCAAAGACTGGAAGAAAAATTAGGGAATAAGCTTTACAGGAGAAGTACTAGGCATTCTGTATCAAAGGTCTACCATCGCTACCTCCTCGCATGTGCTTCACACTATGTGCACGGCCACACACCGAGACCAGCAGACTCTGCCTTTCTCTGAGAGAGCTAGACAAGAACGCTAAGCTCCTGTGCTCCCACACGGGGAGACCAAAGCTGCAGCCTTGAATCTGAGGCCTGCTAGAGCCACACCCAAGACCCAGTATTTAAACAAAATAAAAAAGAAACTAAAAAATCAACTTAACATATCATAATAGTCTCTTCATTCCTTATGCACATACAGTAACTTAGTTTCAATTATAGACAATATAAAGGAAGAAAATTAAAAATTAGAACTCTTTACAATACACTTCAGACAGATACATTCATTAGCACTTTCGTTAACTGAGAAATAATCAGTTAACTTATTTTACCTCACACAAAAGGAGGGTAAAGACAGCTGCCTCACAGGGTATGTGAGATTAATAAGAACATATGTAAAGTATTTAGAAAACTACTTAGCAAACGGATGAAAGTCCAGACTAAGACTTTTGTTAGTAAAATTTATAATGCTACAAACAAAATCATTACTGATTGATCAACAATTAACTTAACTATTAAACTTGTAAGCTTATTTTTTTAAATCACTTGGTCACATACATATGCACCCACACAAACATATCTCCAAGGCAGACAGGACACACAGAGACAACAAAACCAGGCAACCTGAAGCTGCTCTCTGAAGACCCTGCCTGCAAGGTCCTCCCTTGATGCCCCCAGGAGCACAGAGCTGGGATGACTCCCACAGCTCTGACACACCTGCTGTTCTCCACCTACTCCTGTCTGCACAAGGTGCTTATCTCAACACTGTATTTTCCTTTTGGGCACAGGATTTGGTATTTAGCAGATGGAGCGAGCATGAACTTTGCCATCTGGCTCCAACAAAAAAAACCCTCTGCAGTTAATCTCTAGTGAGATTTATGCATTGATAACAGTTCCACCTTTGTTAGGGCACAGAAAAAGTGAAAATATTTAGGAAAGAAGTGAAACACATACTTTAAGTGTTTCTGTGGCTCATACTACAATGTTTTCTAAACAGAAATAGCACAATCAATAAATTATTTTACATATCCAGTATCTACCTGTAATTTATAAACTATACATTCTTTCAATACTAGCACAAAAATTCACAAAATAATTTTTCAAAAATAAAGCATAACAGTAACAATCCTCTTTCCTATCACATGACAAAGTGATAAAAAACCTAAATGTTGCTGTGATTATTATACATAAGTGAATAACAACTAGACTATGAAATTCTAAATAGTAAAAGAGTATTAACTCCAGAGTTACATCTAATTTGGAAAAAGTATTGTTTGGGAAAAGAAAACTGTGATTTTAAATCAAGCGCATTAATATCACCCTAAGATATACTAATCCCTGAGCTAACATTCTTAAAACGTCTTTCACGGAAAAGAAAATGGCTCGTTTGTTCGTTTGTTTTCTAATTTTATGTTATGGCAAAATTTAGACTTCGACATTTTTACTCGCTCTTCACTGTTTTTACGGACTGCTGTCCGAGCTGACACAGTTTGCAGACTAGCTGAGTGCATCGGCAGATGCCACTGCGCCCAGCTAGAACTACAAACTTTCTGTTAGCTCAGCAAACACAAGTGCACCACCGACTCTGGTGGAGACGGCAGCAGTCATTTACCTGCTAATCTCAACAGGGTCATATGTCAACAGTCAATGCATTAAGTGTTTTCGCTGCTCAGTATATTACAATTAACAACTACGTTCAGTTCATAATTCTATTTTTTAAATTCAGCTAGACACTAAAATTTGATTCATATCATAAAGCAAATAAGAGTGACTCCAGCTACACAAAAGCCTAAATTTAAAACATGTATGAGCTGAAGATGGCTCAGAGGTTAAGAGCACTGGCTGCTCTTCCAGAGGTCCTGAGTTCAATTCACAGTAACCACATGCTAAAAACCTAACATTATTAATTCTCTAAATAATAAGGTATAATTGATAGAAAATTCTGACTACAAAACCCTTTTTGTAAGAACTTGAATTGTTTTGGTGCACACTCTACACGTATATGGCAGCCTGAATGAGAATGTCCTCCATGGGTACATGTGTTTACATGCTTAGCTCCCAGTTGGTGAGCTGTTTTGGGAAGGAGTAGCAGGTGTAGTCTTACTGGAGAAAGTCTGTCATGTGGGTGAGCTGTGAGGTTTCCCAAGACCACACCAGGCCCAGTCTCTTGTTTTGGAATACTTTACTGTGTAAAGATGACATTTGTTTATGCTGCAGAACATTACTTTACCTGTGTACAGGTGTGTTACAATCGTTTAACAATGTAAGGATGTGTGTTTAAGTTTTTCAAGATGTGTTGTGTTTGTTTCATCTAGCCAGCCTAAGCCATCTTATTGGTCTAATAAAAAGTTGAATGGCCAATAGCTAAGCAGGAGAGGGATAAGCAGGGCTGGCAGGCAGCATAAATAGGAGGAGAAATCTAGGCTCCAGAGAGAAGAGAATTAGGGAGAGAGAGGAACATGCCCAAAGGATGTCAGCCAGGTAGCTGCTGCCAGCCAGCCAGCCAGCCATGAGAAAAGCAGTGAAAGTAAGGTATACAGAAGGAAAGAGAAGGCAGTAAGTCTCGAGGGAAAAGGTAGAAAAAGACAAACAGGTTAAATTATATTTAAAGAGTTAGCCGGAAATAAGGCTACACTAGGCTGAGATTTCAAAACTACTTAGTTTCAAGTCATAGATTTGGGAGCTGGTTGATGGCCCAAAAAGAAATGACCTGGTACAATGTCTCTCTCTGCCTGCACATCACAATGATGCTCTCAGCCACTTCTCCAGTACCATGACTGCCTGTCTGATGCCACAATTTCCCTGCATGATCATATGAATTAACCATCTGAAGCTGTAAGCAAGCCCTCAGTTAAATGTTTTCTTCTAAGAGCTGCCTTGATCACAGTGTCTCTTTACAGCAACGGAACAGTAACTAAGTTGAGAGTTATTTAACCATTTACTATTTCTTTTGAAAGTGAGAGAAAAGTGATTTAAAGCTTTAAGGATAATAAATATATGAATATAGCATTTAAAAATGATAAAAATAATTCCTTTTCTTTTTTCTTTTAAAGACGTGGCCTCACTATATAGCCCTCGCTGGCATGAAACTCACTATGTAGACCAGGCTGGCCCTGAGATCAGAGATACCCCTGCCTCCAATTTGGGATAAAGAAATCAGTTCCTTTATAAAATTCGACTGCAGCTATGCGGGTTTGATGTAATCGCCATTTCTTAAAGATGAAACTCGAAGTTACAGATCAATGTCTTACAAACTTAGCATGTCTTTAAAAGCACAATGTCTTTTCATTCTGTAGGGCAGCTTGGCGTTTCTTATGCATACCAAAAGCCTGCCACGTTATTTTCAAGCTACTTTACTAATTAAAGTACCTATAAGCAGTACTTACCAAATTTATACTTCCTGTAGGAGATCCATTAAAAGATTCTACAAAAGAAAAATAAAGATTAATACACAGCAAAAAAAAGTACAAAGTTGTCACTTTATGTAGGTCTAAAAGTCAATAATACAACTCAATAAAAGCAGAGAAACAAAATAAAACTGTTTTACATTTCTAAATATCTAACCCTTAACTCTCCAACTATCATGCCAATTTAACACTGAAATGAAAATCTGCACACACCTGACAGGCACACACACTCACATGTAAGCACTAAGTCACAATAGTAATTGTTTTTACTCGTTTTCTCATGTGTCACATGATGTTGTTTAATGCAATGCAAATAACTCAGTTTCGAGGCAAGAACTCAGAGTGAAGCACATTAGGTAACTGCAGAATTATTTCTGACTTCTGTCTCTGGGGATTAAAAATATATCAATAGTATCAGTCTTCAGTGTGAGGTACAAATACACGGGTTTTAAAAATATCTAATTGTTCATTGTTTCCTCATGAATTCAGAAAAAAAATCACAATCTAGTTGATGAAATCATTGCATGAGAAAATAATTTTGTAATGAATGTTAGAAGCATATAGCTAGTCTTGATGATGTTTGCTTACAGAGACAGAGACAGACACAGACAGGAGAAAAATGAGCACAAAAATGCCAAGACTCACAACTTTGTATGCCGACTTGGGGCAAAATGCAAGTGTTAGAATAAGAACAAAAAATGTAAATAAACATCAGCAAGTAAGTAGCAACTATTAACACTAATGAGGAACAATGATGTTTCTTTCACCTTGGGTTTTACTATGTATCCAAGCAAATTAAACTTTCAGTTATGGTGTCTCTGCTATGGTAAAACCCTACTCATTTACAATTTAAAGTTAATATACCTTTTCCAGGCCTTAGTAAATGTTTAAATGTGATTAGTTAGATGAATCTTCAAATAGACCACACTACTTGTGCAGCTCTAAGAGGAGGAGCTGGCGTCGCCTTCTACCCTCAATAACTTGTTATACAAAGAGGAGGAGCTGGCGTCGCCTTCTACCCTCAATAACTTGTTATACAGAGAACATTTCTTAGCTCCCCAGAACTCTGATCACAAAAAACAAATGGGAAATTTCATCTAGAAATATGCTTGGTTTATAATCAGATGATTCCTAAAGTAAATAAATATACCGACTGTTTCCTGTCCCTTCTGTGGTGTGGCAATCTCTTGTCACCAAAGAAAGGTTTCAAAACTACGTAACAGTATAGAGAGATGTAAGAGGTAGGAGCTCAACTGAGAATGTGAGGCCAAGGGGCTGAAATCTATGGCTAGAAGACAATAAAGCTGACAGCCATTTAAAATCATGGTGCAGATTACACAATTTCTCTAGTATAATTTTAAAACTGGCTTTCAAAATTATTTTCTGAGTGTAAAACTCTATCAGTTAAGATATGACGGAATCAGAGAGCACTGAAGCATTATCCTAAAAAGACACACACATAAACATGGGCAAGCAGACAGCTAGAAGGGTGATGGCTGCCACGGCTAAGTTAGAAACCCCAACAGGTGAAAGGAGAGAACTGGCCTGCAAGCAATACTCTTGACATCCACAGGTGTGACATATGCACATATGTATGACACATGCACACGTGTGTGCACACACAAACACATACTATATAATTACAAACTACAATTAGTGATTTAATCTGGAGTCAGTCTGATAGATGAGAGAAGTGTGTTCACAGTCTTAACCTAATTTATGTTGAAAATATACACGGTTTGGACTGATTGGCTAGAAAGTGAGTTAAAATAACATGCCAATTCTACCCACATAGAATACATAAGTTCTATTAGTATCTTCAATCATATAGCACCTAAGTAACTTGATCATAACTCAATTTATCTTGTTCCATTCCGAGTTACACAACAAATCCATTTTTAAATTACTAAGATAATTTTCAAATGGATGAAATTAGTAGTAAAGACTTTACAATAGTTATTTTAGCATGGCAAGCTGACAGACTGCTTTCTCAAACTTCAAAGAGCTACCATTTTCCAGCAGCAAATAAACACAGAGAAGCTGTACAGCTCCACTCCTCTTCTCCCTACAAAGTGTTACAGCTCAGAAAATAAATCCCTTCCTTAGCTACACACTCACAGCCAGAGCTTGAGTACTCCAGTGGATTAATGCACTGAATCGTCTTGTCCAAAAGTCTATGCATAAGTAAGTGGTCATAATCAAAAGATGTAATTAGTTCTACATTTCCAATTTACTTTATCTTTACATTGCTTATTTATTCAGAACATAGTAGAAAGCCGTTCAAATCTTAGATAGCTAATTGCTCCTTAACAAAGTTTCCAAATGTAATCACAGTAAAACAACCACTGGGTCTAGGAACTCATGTCCGAAGGCCTCATGGTCCACCAAAACAAGGTATTTCACTTGTACAGCCTTTGTGTGTGTGCTTTAACTCATAAAACATTTTCACACAGAGAAGTTTGTTTAAAAAGGATGACTTAATTATTGTATGATGATGGGATAGTACTCCAAATTTACAACTGAAAAAAATGAGGCTTAAAGTGAATAAACTATGACATAAGCAGTAAACCATAGAACCAAGTAAAACCTAAATATGCCCTGCTGCTTACAAGTGCCTATCACTAGAACATGTTGGTAACTCTCAGGATCATCATTTGAAAAGAAGTAAGCAGCTGGGAAAATGGCTTGGGGTTTTCTAGGTTTAAAAGAAGGCACCACACCCACAATGTGTGAGCTTTAGAAACAGAGACAAAGCAAACAGCTCACACTACACACGGCTTTACAGAGGGTAGCTTCAGAGCATCCACTTTCCTCACTTGGTCCTCACAGTTACTGAGTACAAAGGGGAAATCATCAGAAAAATATTTTGGATGATCCATGTTAAAAAAAAAATTCTTACTCTCATATTCCCTTATAAGCTTTAATTCCCTTATGAGCTTTAAAATATAGTACAGTTTACATTTTGGTTTAAAAACAACTTTTATCATGTTTAAAAGGTCACTCTTTAAGTAATTAGAATGCATACTGAGACAAACACACTCACACACGCCAACACACAAACACACTCACTTGCTACCACCTTACCTCCATCCCCATCGTCTGATCCTCTGAAACTAGGATCTTTTAACATGTCAAGCTCAGCTAACATCCGCACATAGAGTGCATTCTGCCTGAAGGAAGGATAAAATCTTTCATCCCGTAGCATCAATTCATATACCTGTTGAAATAATTGAGGTATTCAAAACTTAATACATATTAATGATTTTGCTACATAAAGTATCACAAAGCTACACTGATATTTTTCTATAATATATCATAACTTAAAAGGTGTCAACAATAAGATAGTTTAATAACTACTATGATATTCTGAACCGTCCAGTGACTAAAAGGTTCCTACCTTAATAAAAGTTATGTGACATTATGACATTTTTATGCTCTGGGAAGTAGTGCTTTCTAAGAAACAAACAAATACATATATGAAGACATATTAAGATGAATTTTTGAGGCATGCTTTTTTATATACAGATATCTACTTACTGAATTCTTAGACAAGTATCTGGCTCTTACTTCATATTAAACAAAGCAACCCAAAATAAGGATTTTTCTAAATGGTCATTCAAAGAAATAAAAGTCATTTATATTCCTGCAGTTAAGAATTTTTACAACTCTAGTACCTTTCTAGTAACTATTCTACCAAAAAAAAACTTGTATGTACACAGAAATACTCTTTCAAGAAACATGAAATATGAATACCTTTCTTTGAATGTCATCAAAGATTTCTGGAGTTGGATCTTCATGATTCAAAGTATCTGCTAATTTTGCTACTAAATAGTCATCAACAATAACTCTTGGAGATGCCTAACAGAGAAAAATATAATGATCTTTGTAATTCCTAAATATAAACAATAGATAAGAGGAGTTAATAACATGATCACATCGCTTCAAGTAGTCAGCAGACAAGAAGCTTTACCAATGGCACTGTTTAAAGAAAGCTAAAAGAGCTACAGTGTTTTGTTCATTCTGTATGTTGCAAAAGACTAACAAAGAATTTTTTAAGACTTGCTTAATTATGTGTCTAAGTATTTCTTCGGTGTATTACATGTACTCCTAGTGCCCACAGAGTTCAGGAGAGGGTGCTGTAAACCTGGAATGGGAGTTGCAGACAATTGTGAGCTGCCCTGTGGGGCTGGGAATCAACCCAACCTTCTGGAGAACAGCCAGAGCTCTCACCCACTGAGTCATCTTGCTAGCACTGGCAGACACATTTGTTCTTCATTTTTATTGAGCAAATTTTTTCTTTCTATATATACATTACTCCCGAATTAAAAAAAATGGAGATAATTCTACCTAAGGTTATTCAAAATCACTATTAAGGATTAACAAAGATTTACTTAAGACATAGTTATACAGTGTTAGGCACACAGGATACACTGTTTGCAGGAGTTAAATCAGTCAAGCTATCAGTAGTTAGGTAAGTATGACACGACCGACTAATTTGACACCAGATAACCCTTCTGAATGCCTAATTAAAAGATTACCATTATCCTAAATCTACTTTAGTGACCAATGTTGCAGGCAAAGTCCCAATGTGATATGAGAACAAAATAAATCTTAAAGATAAACCTATTACTAGAATGTTCATTTCAAAACATATGCGACAGATGGAGAAATACAAAACCTGACCTTTCTTTTTAAACGGTGCTGGGACTGATCTGAAGGCCTTGCACAAGCTAGACAACTCTGTCTGCAGCCAGTCTCCTCTATCCTCCTGACTTCTGTCTAGCATGGCCCTGAATCTGAAGGAACTACCAGTCTTGACTTCCATGAACTTGGATATCCTAATTTGATTTTATAAAACTGGATTCCTCTCCTGAACAATGAGAATACAAATGCACAGGAAGGCTATCCTTAGGGTTAACCAAGGTGGGGTCACTGAAGCCATCATGTCCAACATAGTAAGGACCACACCGAGTATTATGAATGATACTGCCTAAGACAGAAAACAGTGACCGCAATAAACCCTTACCTTCTCAGACAAATACTGTTCATAGATTCCAACAGCAGCTGCTCTTAGCAGACCTTTGGTTTGGTTGGTCTGCTGTTTCCCGTCTCTCTGATGACTTGATAAAACCTCTAGCTGCTGCTGAGCTGTAACCCGGTAGCCTTCCACTGTCATCCAGAAGAAGAGATGTGCCTGACCTCCAGTTTGCTGCATGTAATCTACCAAACAAAAGCATAGCAACAGTTATTAACGTCATACTTTAGGTTCATATTACTGTTTGAAAATAAGAAGGGTTATAGTTTCAAATATCCAAACTCTAAGTGGACCAGAGAAAGTCCATGAGCCCTACTGAACCCTACTCAAAGAACTACAGGCAAACAACTAAGGAAAGCTAAGGTCGGGAGACAGAGTCTCTCCAGGGAAGAGCACACTACCTGGTCATCTAATACTAAATTGACAGCCCTGAAAACAAACCTGAGTAACATCACACAGAACGAACAGGGTACATACATGTGTTCAGGAATATATATGTATATGCAGATACGTACAGAACAATAATTAATGAAAACAAAGGTCACTAATTTGAAAGAGAGCAAGGTGGGGTATATGAGAGGGTTTAGAAGGAGAAAATGATGGAATTATATTAATCTCAAAAGATAAACAATTAAAAACAAAAGGTTTAGAAATCTCTAATTTCAAAAAGTAACTGTAAATTGGTTAAGCTAAATAACAATTACATAGGAAACAGGAAAGCTTTTTGTATTTATTTTTGAGATAGAATCTCACTAGCAGTTCAGGCTGGCCTGCAACTTAAGGTCTTTCCCCACATAATCCTTCTGAATATGGGCATAAATGGGATGTTTTGAGGATAAAATTCCTAGTGAACATGCTACATAAGACTTTATATAAGTAACTACTTCATCAACATTATTTATTCTGAATAAAGATTAGTAATAACATGTAATTTTCTAGGTATATTAAAATTAAGATTAACATTGTATGAAACCACGTAGACTTTGATCACACAAATAATGATTCAAAGATTCACGTATGCTGGTTATGTTTACCAGATCAAAATAATTTTAATGTCATATTAACAAAATAATATGTATGAATTCAGGGCCAGCCTGTTCTACGGAGAGAGGGAGAGGGAGAGGGAGAGGGA
>LOJH01011192.1:0-16099 GCA_001685095.1 Ellobius talpinus
ATTTACTTTATCCTTGTGCCACCTGTCCTTGATTGTCAGCCATAGTTCTCAGATTGCTATATTGTTTATAATTCCTCAAAATAGGGAATTTTACGAATATAGACTTACTTGCTTCAATATACTTTTCTATCATGTAGATATTTTTTGCATCATATATCTCATATTTTATGTTCTCATTATTTTCATTTAGGGTCTAGTTAGTAACATTGTGATGCCTCATCATGGTATACATCAGACACTTATCAGATTGATATGATGGAAATGAAAAGCTTTCATTCGTCAAATGATGATGGGAAACATTTTTTTGCATTTTATTTTCTTTCTTTTTTCTTTATTCTTTTCTCATACAGTATATTCTGAATGCAGCTCCCCTCCATCACTCCTCCTACTTCCATTCCACCTGCCCTCTTCTCCAGATCCACTGCTCCTCCATTTCCCTTCAGAAAAGAGCAGGCCTCCCAGGGATATCAACTGAACATGATATAACAGGATGCCCTAGGAACAAAGTCTCATCAAGGCTGAATGAGGCAACCCAGTAGGAGGAAAAGGGTGATGGGAAACATTTTATTAGCTTATAAGTACTCCAGTTATCTGTGTCCCTGCATATCTGATAATGATAAATAACTTTAAAATTTTCAACTAGAAAATAGAAAAGCATAGTATATTGAAAGTACACATTAATAAATATTTTTCTGAAAGGCTATATTGAAGTAGTAGATACTTAAGACTTTATAGGCTACATTGTATTTGTCACTATAATCTCTCTTATTTTGAGGCAAAAAAGCAGAAGGTATAAATACATGAATGTGTTTAGAATCCATTAAAAATTGATTCATAAAAATTAGCCAAATTTTAGCCATAGCTATTGACCTGTGTTCCGGAGCGGTGGAGTCCAATGTGACCAACTGCTGTTTGACAGCATGAAAAGATGTTAGAAACTGAAATGCTTGGGACTCACTTAAAATGTATTGTAGGTAAGTCCCAAGATCTTGTATTTCTGCAAGTTTTTCTAGGTGGTTTTGGTTGCCATGCACTGCTCTTGGGAACAGAGCTAATATCAATAACATAACTTACAGCTAATGTCTCCTGTGGTTATGGCTTATCAGAAACATTTATTTTTATTTTTATTGGAATTTTTTTCATACAATATACTCTGATCATGGCTTCCCTTCCCTAACTCCTTCCAGATCCTCTCATCTCTCAACACACCAAACTCCAGGCCCTTTCTTTCTCTTTAGAATGCAAGCAGGCAACCAATAAAAATAAATGATAATTTACAAAAACAAAAAAAGTCAGAAACATTTCTTAAAATTGTTCTTTCTATAGTGTTACTTTATCTCCATGCCTTTGTTTTTTGGCACAGTGTATGTGCACTTAATAATAAAATACATTATTAACACTTTACTGTTACTTGGTAAAAATTTCTGGTAATTAAATTATCTGTTATTTAATCTTTTTTACTTTTACATGACAATTGTAATACTGTGACATTAATTAAATTTATTGTTTGATTTTATTTTTAATTTTTATACTAAAGGAATTAATACTTATTGCTATTTTTATTATTTCAATGTTGAAAATACTTTCAAGTATATTTGTGAAATGAAGGTTGGTATTTATTGAGTAGTGAGCTAACACTTCATTGTTTTTGTAAACCGAGACTGCACTGCTTGATGACCTTGGAGATCATCAAGTAATCATTGCTTAACTCACATATATCAATATTGGTTTTTAATGAGAAGGCAGTACATGAAGGGATTTTAAAGAAAAGTTATATATAAAGTGAGGGAAAATAGTTTTGTATGTTTAGAATTCACAGATTATACAGCACATCTCTGTCCTTAGCCTTCATCTATTACTTAGAGAAGAATATGGAAATAATTTTGAGTGAATTAACATTGTTCTGCAGAGATATGCAGTGATGGAAATGCAGTGCGTGTCAGATATGGCTAGCCCACACATTCTGTGATGGCAAGAGCCTGCCATGTAACTGCAACTTCATTGATTTCTTGCTTTTCTCCAGATTGCATGAATGTCTGCTATTGACAGTTACTTTATATAAAACATACCCTATTCTTTTATTTCCCTCAAAGACTTGTTAGTATTCTCAATAGGACTTTTCAGTAGCTTTGCTGTTTAGCTCAAGATTATCCTTAAGCATCTTATTATAAGGCAGTAATGGGTTTAAGTTTTGCTACTTAGAGGTCAGAAAACGTTAAGTAGACTGGAGATTCTTTTACAGCCTGAACTTTAAGTACACACTGTCTTGACCAATCATAAAATTGCTAAAGTACTTCAAATGTACATAGAACACAGAAGGACTTTTTGTACCCTCCACCCACTGGATCCTCTGTTTGGAAGATAATGGTGTGCCCTCTTAGGGCCTTTTGTTCACATATTACCAGCTTCTATATTTTACAACTCAGCAGCTCATGTCATTTGTCGTAACTACTTCTACCTCCTTCTCATTTTCCCATCACACATCATGTTCGATGTGTCATCTTTAGAACAAAATCTTACCTTGTTGGTTTCTTCCCTGGTTTTCCATATTCCTAATTTATACCTAGTTCTGTTGTTCCTTAAGGGAAACATTAAATGCAAATTCCTCTTAGTAAATAATGTCGTGACAGCCTTTTTTAATCTGTCTATAAATATAGACCTTATCACTTTTGAATTAGTCATTACAAATCAAAGCCCATTTTGCTGTTTACAGATCCATTGTTAACTTGTTCCTTTGGGATTCAAAGGAGCTAACATTCTATTTCAGCATAACTCTGGTTTTATCTTCAAGAACTCCCATGTGTATTAACTCTAACTTATACAGATATATTATCTTTAGTAAAACAGATCTTACTTTCCCTATTCATCTCATGATACCTCTGGACAATATACCCTATATCTTTCATCTCTGCCTTATTAAAATGGTGTCCTATACTCTAAGGACTTTGAGAAATAATTCATTCATGAAGCTTTTCTGATTTCCCACAAGTGTCTGTGTCTTCTCTCAGTATTGAATATTTATTGTAATGTGTTTCCTGCTATTGCTGAAATTAAGTGTAACACCTTGCTATTGGTCTTTTACTTTCTCACACATCCAATTGTTTACCCTTTTCTGTAAAAGATTAGACTAGTTATTTGTCGTATTCTCTGTTACCCCTTTTTGATGCATGTTTTTTGATGCACTGTTGCATGAGCAGAGGTAGAGTTCCTCATCATTCTGTGCAGAGCATTTCACATACCTTCTGGGGCAGTTATAGCCTATGAAGAGCAATTATCTTACTTCCATTAGATGATAAACTCCTGGAAGACAAAAACAGTGTCTTTCTTAGTTCATATATACTGGTGGATAAAAATAATTGACTGAGCAGAATTATCCTCTGTGCCTGCCATGTGTTCATTTGTCTTTAGCAAAGAAAGAAAAATAAAGGAAGGAAGGAAAAAAGGAAGAATTGTGTTACTCTTTTATTAACTCTTATGTGAGAAAGCTTCCATTCTGTTTCTGTTATTCATATTTTAAAAACCTCAATGATATCATCACTTTAAATCTCTCTTAAATAGTTAAAATATGATTATTTGTACTGATGACACAGCTTAGTGACAGAGCACTTGTTTTATGCATATGGCACTACATACTACCTCAGTGCTATAAAAGTAAAAATAAATAATAGGTGATTATTTATTCTTATAATTATATTACAGGCTAGCATAAAAATCTGTTCTGAAACATTATACAGATGCCTAATGCTAACAAAATGTATCTTCTTGGAATTTTGTGTATCTGTAGTCAGAAATTGTCTCTGAATTACTGCACTGTTTTTTTTTTTACTGTAAATGATACAATCTAATTTCTGAGCTTCTGCTCATAAGTACTAAAAGGAATGAGGACTGATAGATACAATTGTGAAATAAAATAGTTAACTATTTGTTTCTGGATAGTGAATCTATAGGCAGACTTTACTTTTCTATATTTTCCAAATTTCCAAAATGTGAATTTGAATTATCCAGAAAAGAAGGACTTTTTTCCACACTGAAGGAATGTTAGTTTAAGTTTGACAATGGGACCTATCATAAACAAATATTAAAGTTATATTTTTAAAATAAATTACATATAGTTACCGTCCAACAAATTGTGTGTGTGTTTGTGTGTGTCTCTGTGTGTGTGTGTGTAGTAACCAAAGATTTATTTGGATTGTATGAAATAACTAAATATATAAATTAAACTTCAGCTGCCACTTAAAAGGACAAGTTGAATAAGTGAGGTATAGACTTTAAAAAATATCTAGGGCATGCATTTATTACCAGGATTTTGAGAAATCTCACGTGAACAGTTTTATGCTTTGAAATATGCTGTGCTTAAAATGATTATTTTACTCCACTTTAATTATTTTTATTCCCTTTGCAGCAAGATGAGATGATCAATATCTAAAAATAAACTGTCATAAATTGTTTTTCTCCCTCTCTTAACACAAAGGGGTGGTCCAATGAAGTAAGTGGAAAGTTCTTATTGATGTCGGGCACTTCTAATTATTCTATGAATAATGTTAAATTAGAGAGGAAAAGCCCCATAAATCTTTTTTGAAAATTTCCATTTGGAAGAATTTACTTGGTCTAATTTAATCTATATCATTTTTATTTATTCTGTGTGTGGATAGGTTGAGATTTTTTGAAGTTATAAGGGTATTTTCCCCTAACACTTTTGTTCCCTACATAAAATTCATTATAACAACACAAGAAAAAAAAGGGGAAACTTGTTTTAAAATCTTAACTGGAAAGAATTCTCACAAAGTACTGAAAAATTCTTTTAGAGCACTGTCAGCAACTGAATCAAAAAAAAATGAGACAGGTACCCACGCATTTCTTGTCAGCATTGAAATAATTGCCATGATGCCTGTCTTTGTGAATATCAGCATAACCTAAGATAATTCTACTGCACCATTTTAATATTCTCTACTTCAGACAAAAACTGAGACTGTCACTAATTAAGAATTGAGCAGTAAAGTGTCACTTTGAAAAGTAAAGCTTTGATGAGGTTGAGACTCCTTGGGATAAGGGACAAGGATGAAGGAAGTTAGGAGAGATGTAACCCAGCTCTGCTGAAGATCAGTTCACACTGAAAAATTCATTTCATGGTTTTTACTACTTGTAAACAGAAGTGATCACATCTATCTCAAAGTTATTAGAAGGATCAAAATAAATAGGAGTTAAAATGGCCAAGAGACATCAAGTGAAAACCAAGAAGAATGTAACCAGAGACTGGTAAAAGGGAGTAAAACATTTTATTTTAAAACCAAATATACAAAACCATTAGTTAGTTTAGTTGGCCAAAATTTACACTTATGTTAGAATTATATGCTGAGAGAATAGTTTGGAGTGTTGAAAAACATTTTTAAATCAGATTTTCAATTGTTAAATTCAGAGTTAAGAGTGAAAACTTCCTTTTAAATTTCATTTTTTTGGAAAAATGCTTTTACTTGAAATTGTTTTTCTGAGCTTTTTTTAACTTTATTCCATTTTTACATGGAATAGTTATGTTACTTCATTATAAATACATATTTAAGAAAAGAAAAAAGTATTATTTTGTTGATATACTTTAAATAGCCATACTGAAGAATGGTTTATTTTGCTGAGCAATCTCTCTTAAATTATGTATTTGTGCTTTTAGACATTTTAACTTTATAATACCTTTTATATAAAATTAAATTAAATATTTATTTACCATTCTACAATTATGATTTTGAAAGTAAAAATTTAAATGACCAGGTTGACTATACATCTCTTAAATATATTCCCACTAAAATTTAACTACTTTTATCTATTTAGTTTTGTGATTTTAGTTACTCAAGCTAAACACTTGTAAGGAAATTATAACATTATATGGCAGTAAAATAGAATTTGTGGTTTATATTTGTAGAGCATACAATTTATAAACAGTTAGAAAATATTGTAGAGTTTATTTTAAAATGTAGCCTAGAATTGATTTTAAATTTTTAATGATTATTCAAGGAAAAATGTATTAATAATGGCTGTAAGTCTATTTTATCATATTCTATGTATATGAATGTCAATTCCTTTGTTCTCTTCAGGAACACTCTCTCTAACTTACTCCTATATTTTATCTTAAAATACTGTGGTAGAATTTGACATGAAATAAGATCTGAGTTTATTTGTACTGAATATGCTTTTCAAAAAATGGTTTACACTTAGATAAATTGCTTCAGAGGTCTGATATTATTTACCTGTAAATGTTTACCTTTAACTATCTTGTTAGATCATTGCAGGGTTTTATGTGAACATTTAAACATTTCATAATATCTTAATGGCTGTTGGAATTATTAGCAAGAGACTTTGGAAACAAAACTAAGCTAGCTTCTTGTTCAGAACAAGCTCTGAAGACTGATACTCTGCTTCATTTTGCTGTTAAATGGTCATGGAAAAAACTTTTCTGAAATGTGTGATTTAAAAAATAATTTGGAAGCTGCGTATAATATCACATGCCTTTAATGCCATCAGAGGCAGGTGAATCTCTGATGAGTTCAGGGCCAGCCTGGGCTACATAGTGATTTCCAAGACAATCAGAGCTACAGAGTGAGACTGTGTCTCAAAAAATATATTTTGGTTCTATTCAGGACATTTTATATTTTAATATACATTTATATAATTTGTACTCTGGAACATATCTTACCATTCATATTTAAATGTAATGCAGAAATTAATGTTGGTCATATATGAACTTACCACTCACACTTACATTTATAAATCACCTACATGTGAACATGTACAACTGAAAACATGCCCATTTTAGTGGTCAGTGTATAGAAGTCATACAAAATATGTCTTTTAAAGATGATAGTAAAATAAAACTTTAGTTATATTTCTGTAGAGATGCAGAAGGGTGGCCTCAATTGTGTGTGAATGAACAGAATACTTACTCTTTAGATCATGCAGTGTTAAGGCATGAAAAGTTGAGCCAGAGTAATCTTGTAGTCATTTCAAACACAGTTTTAAATACTTTTACTGCATGCTCAGGGTTAGTGCTTAAGCCTTCTTGAATCAGACATTCTAGGTGACCTGAAAATTGAATTGGGGCTTTTGGGATTGAAACTAGAGCATTTCAGACCAAAAACCAGGGCAAGGCTTATATATAGTTTTTTAACCAGTATGAATTATATTAATTCAGCATACCCAGTGAAGATGGTATGACAGCTGATTCTATTTTTCCCTCATATTTAAACAAATATCTTTAATTTATTTCACCTATAGCTTACCCTTTAAGTGTTCTTCAACTACTTTAATAATTCAGAAGCACGAAATCTTTTCAGGTTTCCTCGCTTATCCTAATATAATAGATCAAAAAACAGAAAATAGAAGTATTAGAGACAGTAGTCAAATAACTTGAAGATTTTATCTTGGATACACATATAAAAGTGGAATTTGCAAGGTTGAAATTATGTTAAATATATGTACAACTGTATGCTTTCCAAAGGCCTGTGTGTAATTAGGATGTTATAATCAGATAAAAGTACACATGCATAAGAAAGTTTCATGATCTTAAATAATCATTAAGAGCTGTATATTTTCCTAAGACTCAGAATGAATGAACGAGTGAATAAATTATTGCTTGCTAGGAGTTTCTCAACGTCATCCTGCCCAAACACTTTTAAATATGTAGACTACAGCAATATCTGTACCAAAAACAATAAATGGTTTATACTGCACTAGATGGGAATTGACAATAGACTGTTTCTCAAACATCTGCTTTATTTACTGTATTATAGTAATATTGTATAATATTCCATATGTACAAAAGAATATATGCAGCATGTTTGCTATAGAGCATAATAATACATAGTACATAAATCTATCTTATACATTTAATAGTTGGAGTGCTAAATAATGTTTTAATTATTGAGTTTCTCCTGCATCTTATCTGCCTGCCATCTCTTGTTTTTGTCATTTTTTTCTCTTTAAAGAGTCATATATAATACTTTACTAACCACATTTAATGATGCATGTCTTTGAGCTATGGAAAAGTTTTATCACCAAGTATCTCGCTTTTTTCACTTGGTATGTTCTAAATTTTGTTTGATTTATAGCTGTAGTTAATTTCACTGAATATAATATTGTATTCTGCTCATATTCACTAATAAGTTTATTCTCCTGATCATGGACATTTGAGTGCATACACATATTTATGTATACACCAAAGAATATCTACTAAGTTATACAGTTTATGATTCACTATATCATTTTCTCCAAATATTTTTGCTTTTCACATTTTTTTCATTTTCATTCAACCCATGAACTTTTTGTCACATATTTTATTGTATAATTCAACTTTCAAAAGCTTTTATAATTTTCTACAAAAAATCCTAAGAATTAGATTTTACCATTATGCCTATGTTATGTGAAAGAAGCAGTGTAAAATATTAGGTGTAAGGAAACAGATGTAGAAAAGTATGTTAATAGATCTTGACCCTCATAGGGAATAAAATAAGCCTCAGACGATATTCCCTGGTGTGCTACCATTTGCAACATATGGCAACTACTCTGTGAAATTTCAAGCTAAAAATAATAGCAATACATTTCTAAAAGTTTCTTGATGACAGATTTGGTAAAAGCAGTCGGCCTCAGCATATCTAGTACTAGGCACATAAGTGTTTGCTGAAAAAAATGCTTATGTTCCCCCCAGAAATTCACCAAAAGAAGGCTAAAGATATTCCAAGTTAGATTTATTAACTATTCTGATACTAACAATGACCTAAAAGAGAACTAACCAGAAAAATACTAATTTTACAATCCATTTTTATTGTGATTATGGCACATATTTTAAGGTGACTTATTCCTATTCCTTTTCCCCTTAGTCTTTGTACCTTTAGGGAGAAGGGGTAACACAATGCTTGCAATAGCGGCATCTTTCATAATGATTTGAGGAAATGAACAAGATAGGAATTATTGTGAAGACTAGAAGTTCAAGGAAGAGACTTGATTTGAAGATAGGGAATTTTTTTGTCCCATTATAATCCAATCTACTTCTTCCCTCTCCAAATTCTCTAGTATCACTTAGAATCATTTGTAGCTTAAAAACAACAGTTTTGATATCATATTAAACTTGGAAATGTGAGCTTTAAATATGAAATATAATGTCCCTGAATATATTTCAATGCTACAGATACTATGTGTTTTTTTTTAAAGAAAAAACTAGATGGGAGAGCAAAGTATCAATAAAGATATCTTTATTGGTTTTGATTCTTCCATAGCTAACTCTTTATTGATTCTGGTTTCCATATGTATCTAACTACTATTGAGTGCTGTGCAGATTTTTCCCAAATGCTTTTAAAATGTCTTTTGGGATGCTTCTCAGGACTTATCAACACCACAACTATTAATTTCCTTTGTCATACCTTACTGTTTTCTATTCCTCTCCTCAGCTCACTATCTCAGTGCATGCTCCTTTTCTTTTCATGTAAATTTCAAACATAAATGTTCAATTTCTGTACTTTCTACAAGGAATGAAATCTCCGCCCAGGTACTTTCCCTACTCTTTTTAACCCCTCACTCACATCCTATCTCCTGAGAAAGTCTTATTCCACATATTTTCTCAATCACTAGGAAGAAAAGCATTTGTAGGCTATGACATTTCTTTCTTGAGTTTAGCATGGTGTTTTTACATTACCACGTTTTTCCCAGAAACCAAATTAAGAAGATAGATCGAATATCATTATCTCATTTTTTGAAATAGGGTCTCAGTAGCTAGCCCATGTTGCCCTAAAAATTATAATTTTCCTTCCTGAAACTTGCAAATGCTAGGATTACACACATAATACTTTTACACTTGGTTACTGTCAATTTTATAGGTGACTAAATTCAAAGTTAGGGATATGACATAAGTGACATTGTTCATTACTCCTCAAGTTAAGCTTCATCCTAAATCAAATAAAGAGCTTTTGTAAGCATCAGTGCTTGGCCACCACCCAAGACCTATTAAATCAAGTCCCACTGTATAATGGGAATTGACATTAATATTTATTAAATGATGTCACAAATAATTCTAATATAGAACAAATTGAGATGATCACTGTGCTCTATTTACACTTTGGCAGTAAACGAATGTGAGGTGGGAAGAAGAGATATATGCCAAGAAGAGTGTTTACCAAATGGTGGTCCAATATTATTGTGTATGAAGCATCTTAAACATGCAAATTATGCAGGCTTTATTGAAGGCCGAAGTATTGAGAAGTGTGGATCCTAAGACTCAGTTATCCATAAAGAATATCAGCTCAGAGCCTGATCAGCTGAAAGCCCAAAAGAGTTTAGAATTCATAAGTAAAAGTGACTCATTTGCCAGGTATTGTGGAACACATCTGTAATCCCAGCACCTGGAAGGTAAAGGCAAGAGAATCACTGAAAGCTCAAGGCTATTCTTGTCTACCCAATGAAGTACAATACTAGCCAAAGCTACATTATGAGACCCTGTTTCAAATACACACACACACACACACACACACACACACACACACATGCACGTGCCCCTCACAATTTCTCTCAGCAGTCAATATATGTTAAAATGATTAGACTTGGTCTTTTAAACATTGAGTATGTTATTTTTACTATAACTTGTATTAAATTCATTGTGTTACAGCTTCATAAATACATATAATGCATTGATTACTTTCACCCTCTCTGAGAGCCTTCCCCACAATCCCCATTTTTACCTCTTTCCTCCTTATGTCTCTTTTTGCTATTCATGTCTTTTTGTTTTATTTTGTAACTTGTTGAGTATAATTAGCATCATCTATGTTATCATGAATCTGGAGCTGCCTATAAGAACATCAAGGCTCATCAGTGGGTACACAACTGTAGACAGTTTGTTCCCTTCCCCCTGAACCCATCCTTAGCCAGTCATTTACAAGATAGGATTAGGGCCCTGTGGGACCCACTCCAATCCATGATTGACTGTTGATAGTCCCAGTTTTTTGTAGGTCCAATAATGCAGGCAACTGCTGCTGATATAAAATCATGATTGCATGGGCTGTGTCATGTCTGGAAGATAGTATTTCACAGGCCTTCTCCCCATCTTCCACCTATTACACTCTTTCAGTAGGTGGTATGGTATAGTTGTACTGTTTAGGGATAAACCTTCAAACAACACTTACTCTCAGAACCTAGAGCATCCATTAGTCTCTGCATTCACTGCTGTCCATTACAAAAAGTTGCACATATTAAGGCCGAGAGTAGCATCAGATATTTTATTATGCTCTTGTAATTAAAGGAGAACCAGTGCTACTCTGATGTGTTATCAACAGACAAGGGTAGGAACTACCTAGATAGCCAAGGAGCACTACTAATATTTTAATCATTTGTTATATATCAGACTGTCCCTGGATCAATTTCATATTAGTCTTTACATGGTTTGCATAACATATTTTTCATATTGATATAAGAAATGAAAATGTGGTTTTTAATAACAGTACCTTAGGTGGGGTTTAATGACAGCCAACATCAAATCACGAATTTGGGTGAATTTAGGCCATAAGAAGTAAAATAATTGACTGAAATTATACCTAATGGTATCAGCCTGAATAACTGATCAGAATTAAGTAATTAGAAAAAGAGAGCTTGAATCAAACTTATAAAAATGAGATTAAAGTGTTAACACAAAATGACAAAGGAGTAGACCTAGATGAAGGTGGTAGTAACCTGAGACTGATTATGTGTTACAGTGTGAAGCTCAACATAGGACCTCTGAGAAAAATCGCACCCATATTTCTTGAAAAGATACCCTAGAAAATGAATGGCAAGTTTTTATATTAAACTACATTTGTTGTATACTCAGATGCATATCTATCTTGTTTTCCCCTTGTATTTGGGGACTATATTACTCAAGATAAGAGCTATTATGCTGCAGTATCAGCCTGAAAATGTTAGTGGCTTCAACAGTGGTACTCACAATGTACATCCACCCTGGTTGCTAGATCTCCTGTATCATTTCTTCACTTCAGAGCCAACTGTGAAAGGGTAGTATTCTCTAGAATACTCCTGGTCATCATAACAGGTAAGATAGAATATAGTAAACTGGTTTTTACATATGGAAATAAGACATAGTTCATCAACTCACAATTTATTGCCCACAACATATTTCATGTTTATGACGGAATTTAGTCACTCTAAAAAGTTTACTTCTCCTATTCAGAAGGCAGTGCCTGTTCAGAAATGTTTAAATGTCATCTGTTGAGAGAGAATAAATGGCTTGTTGTATTTTGCCAAAGTATCAGATTCTAGCTTATGATCATTCAATGCTAGTATTTAGAAACCTTAAATGGACATCTGGTGTGTCAAATATTTCCTTAGAAGGCTTATCAAATTAAGCCTAAAACTTGGGCTTCTACTACTGTTTAAATTTATTAGTATTTAGGTATTATCTCTATTGTCATCAATCTAGAACATTAATCGAATACCTAAGAAAAAGTTATTTTTAAAATACTGAATTTACTAAAAAGAAATGATTTTACTTTGCCCAGGAAAATACTATTTAAATAGATAAAAGATATATGAGCTAATGAGTTTTTTAATTCTAATAGTAGGAATTTATTTGAATAAATTGTGACATCAGTTTTCTTGCAATCAGGTAGAAAATCTTGAGGAAGTAATATTTAATGTATATATTTAGGATAGTGTATGGTGTTTATTTTTTCTTGCGCTATTTAATTAAAATTGTCACAAGGGAAAATTTCCCTCACTGATATAGATTTTCTTTTCCTTAGGATATGTTAGATGGTCTTTATAAATAAATTGAACATCTAGAAGCTAAAAAGCTTTGTATTACAAAGAAATGTTACCTTCATTGTATGAATGCAAACTTCTTGATATCTTTTATGCAAGAGAAAACCTCATGGATAGAAAGGCTCAATTATTTTTATTATAAATATCTTCTGAGATCTTGCACATTAAAGTTAAACTCAAACTCACATTCAGAATGTTTTTAAAGCTGTGAAACTCAATCCTTTTTGTACAAAATAGAAGTGTGAAGAAACTAAATATACCATGAGTTTTGCAGTTACATATTTTATTTTCAAATGATGTTTTTTTGAAAGTTGCATTTTATACCTCATCTGTAAAACATTTATTATAGAAATTGAACATTGAGAGTCAGTGTAATGAAATATTTATAAGGTGAATTAACCTCATAGAATCTGTGGGCCACCTAAAGAAATTAAAGTTACAAGGCAGTTGTTTATGAGGTTCCTTTTTGAAACTATTGAAAGTTTAATTGGAAAGATTAATAATTGACTGAACAATCTAACATGAAAAGCATAGTTCATTATGGAAATTAATTAACTGCTTCCTCAGACTGACTAAAGTGATATTAGAGTTACAGAAATTATGGTCTCAATATAATTAACTTTCTAGTCATTGGTGGCTTCCTATTAAATCTTGGAAATTTGAAATCATTAGGAGTTTTCAGGGATCTAAATAACTTTTTAAATAATCAACATACTTTTTCTCTGTACCCCATAATCTTCATATGTTAAAGGTTTCATTTATCCACCAACCTCACTATTGAAACATTAGTCTTTTATTTTCAACTGAAAAACTAAAATGGTTACAGCTGACTTGAACTTCATTTTCTATGCACTTGTTGGAGTGAAATGGGATAGACTATTACAAAGTACTATCATACAAGATATGGAGGAATTAACCATATTCATTGATAGATGATTTTTCAGCCTTCTTGTCACAGAATGATTATTTCTTTGTGAGATCCATTGCCTCAGAAGATTTCAGAACTGTATTTGTGTAATTAATTTTTGTATTTTAAATTAATTAATAGCCTATAACTATCCATTTTAAAAGACAACCAGTATTAGAGTTCATATGAACTACCATTTCTAGTGCTCTTTTTGAAATGTCCATATTAGTTCGTGTGTCCTTGCCCTTTCAGTACTGTCTCCATGTACTATCTTGGAAAGTATGGATAATCCTGTATTCCTGTTTTGTTTTATAACTTTGAAAAACATTAAATGGCAGTTAGAAGTAGAGAATAATATAACTAGCAAATACACACAGTCCAGCACCTCATATTGACACCTTGAAATTTTGTCTTATTTTATAATTTTTTATTTTTTAAAAAAATTATTTCACGTATTAATCGCAGTTCCCTCTCCTTCCAGTCCATCAGCTCCCCAAACCTTCTACCCACCCCAACCCTATTCACTCCTCAGAGAGGGTAAGGCATCCCATGGGGAGTCAACAAAGTCTGTCACATCACTTGAGGCAGGACCAAGGCTCTCCCACCTGTATCTAGGCTGAGCAAGGTATCCTTCCATAGGGAATAGGCTCCAAAGAGTCAGGTCATGCACTAGGGAGAAGTACTGGTTCCATTGCTACTGGCCTCACAGAATGCCCAAGCCACACAAATGCTATCCACATTCAGAGGGCCTAGTTGGGTCTTATGCAGGTTCCCCAGCTGTCTGTCTGGAGTGAGTGAGCTCCCCGACTTGCTCAGGTCAGCTGTCCTGTGGGTTTCTCCATCATGGGCTTGGCCCCTTTACTCATTATATCACTCTTCTCCCTTTATGACTGGACTCCAAGAGCTCGGCCCAGTGCTTAGCTGTGGATCTCTGCATCTGCTTCTATCCAGTTACTGGATGAAGGTTCTATGATGACAATTAAGGTAGTCATCAATCTTATTACAAGGCAAGGCTGTTAAGTACCGTCTCCACTATTGCTTAGATTCTTAGCTGAGGTCATCCTTGTGGATTCCTGGGAATTTCTCTAATGCCTGATTTCTTGCTAACCCCATAATTGCTCCCTCTTTCAAGGTATCCCTTTCCTTGCTCTCCCTCTCTGTCCTTCACCCAATTCAAACTTCCTGATCTCTCATGTTCTTCTCCCCACTCCCTTTTTCCCATCCCAACTCCCCTACCTGCACGTTGCCGATTTACTAAGGAGATCTTGTCTACTTCACTTTCCTCAGGGGGTCCGTGTATGTCTCTCTAAAGAGTCTCCTTTTTCCTGAATTCTCTGGAGGTTGTGGCTGGGTGTCCTTTGCTTTATGTCTATTATTCACTTATGAGCACAGACCGTGTTTGTCTTTCTGGGTCTGGGTTTCCTCACTCAGGATGGTTTTTTTTTCTAGTTCCATCCAATTTACTGCATATTTCAAGATGGCCTGTTCTTTACTGCTGTACTACTCCGCTGTGTAAATGTGCCACACCTTCTTTATCCATTCTTCGGTTGAGGGGCATCTAGGTTGTTTCCAGGTTCTGGCTATTACAGATAATGTTACAATGAACATAGCTGACCAAATGTCCTTGTAGTATGGGTGTGCATCCTTTGGCTATATACCCAAGAGTGGTATCTCTGGGTCTTGAGGTAGACTGATTCCCAATTTTCGGAGGGAACTCGCCGCAGTGATTTCCAGAGTGGCTGTACAAGTTTGCATTCCCACCAGCAATGGAGGAGTCTTTCCCCTTACTCAACATCCTCTCCAGTATACACTTTCATTAGTGATTTTGATCTCAGCTATTCTGACAAGTGTAAAATAGTATCTCAGAGTTTTTTGATTTGTATTTTCTTGATGGCTAAGAATGTTGAGCAGTTCCTTAAGTGCCTTTTGACCATTTAATATTCCTCTGCTGAGAATTCTCTGGTTAGATCTGTACCCCATGTTTAATTGGATTATTTGGTAGTTTGATGTCTAGTTTCTTGAATTCTTTGTAAATTTTGGAAATCAGCCTTCTGTCAGATGTGGGGTTGGTGAACATTTTTTTCCCATTCTGTAGGCTGCCGTTTTGTCTTGTTGAGTGTGTCCTTTGCCCTACAGAATTTTCAGTTTCAGGATGTCCCATTTATTATTTTTCTCAGTGTCTGTGCTACTGGGGTTATATTTAGGAAGTGGTTTCCTGTGCCAATGCAGTTAAGGCTATTTCCCACTTTAAATTCTATGAGGTTCAGTGTGGCTGGCTTTATGTTGAGGTCTTTGATCCATCTGGACTTGAGTTTTGTACATGGGGATAGATATGAATCTGTTTACATTCTTCTCCAAGTCTACATCCAGTTATGCCAGCACCATTTGTTGAAGATGCTTTCTTTTTTCCAT
>LOJH01011192.1:16138-26724 GCA_001685095.1 Ellobius talpinus
TTGTTGAAGATGCTTTCTTTTTTCCATTGTATAATTTTAGGTTCTTTGTCAAAACTCAGGTGTTCATAGATGTGTGGAATAATATCACAGTCTTCCATTCGATTCCATTGGTCCACCTGTCTATTTTCATGAACTATAGTTCTATAGTAGAGCTTGAAGCCAGGGATAGCGATGCCTCCAGAAGTTCCTTTATTGTACAGGATTGTTTTAGCTATCGTAGGTTTTTTGTTTTTCCATATGAAGTTGAGTGTTGTTCTTTCATGGTCTGTAAAAGTTTATGCTGGGATTGTGATGGGGATTGCATTGAATCTGTAGATTGTTTTTTGTAAGATTGCCATTTTTACTCTGTTGATCTTGCCTATCCAAGAGCATGGGAGATCTTTCCGTTTTCTGATATCTTCTTCAATTTTTTCCTTTAAAGGTTCTTGTCATACAGGTCTTTCACTTGTTTGGTTAGAGTTACCCCCAAGATATTTTATGTTGTTTGTGGCTATTGTGGAGGGTGATGTATCTCTGATTTCTTTCTCATATTTAACAACATAAAGAGCAATATGGCACCCGCAGATACTAATGATTCTTCACCATCAAGACCTGCACATCCCAACGTAGGCAAAGCAGAAGAAAACGACCTTAAAAATAACTTAATGAAGATGATAGAGGTCCTTAAAGAGGAAATAAAACATTAACTTAAAGAAGTGGAGGAAAAGAATCTGCATAACCTGCACATACATACCTTATTCTCTAACAAAATGTCTCCATGTTCCTTACTGATTTTTGCCATTGTTCAGTTAAAAAAAAACAGAAATGTTATTTTGCCCTGAATTCCCAGTATTCTCATTTGAAAGCCATTTAGGCCAGCTAAAATACCATCTCTTCCCCAGAGAGATAAGCCAGAATCATGAATCATAATATATCTCTTTCTGGTGGACCTTTTCATTAATATTATATTGTCTACATTATCTTATTGTTTTCTCTCCCACTAAATAAGGAAATCCATGGATTAAGTCTAATGTATCTCTAATCACTCAAAGTTGCCTAACACTACATTTCAAAAATACTAAAACGTCTTATGGCAAACTGTGACTTGAATGTATAGAGAGAGTGTAGATGGAGTCTGTGCTTTCTTTTCCCAGCTTTCCAGACCTCAATAGTCGCACAGAAAGTATATTAATTACAACACTATTTGGCCAATGGCTCAGGCATATTCCTAGCTAGTTCTTACATGTTAAATTAACCCATTTCTACTAATCTACATGTTACCATGAGGCTGTGGCTTACCAGTAATGTTCTGGCATCTTTCTCCTTTGGCAACTACATGGTGTCTCTTTGGCCCTGCCTACTCTCTATATCTCTGTTTGGATTTCCTGCCTGGCTTTACTGTGCTAAGCCATTGGCTGAAACAGCTTTATTCTTCAACCAGTAAAAGCAACACATATACAGAATGACATCCCACATCAAGGGTGTGACAAAGTAAAGTGATGAAAGAGGCAACTTGTTGCTTGAGTTACTCAGGCATATAAGTCATCTCAGTAGCTTAATAACCGAATTATATAGAGGTGCGTACATACAATATGAATATACTGTATTCAGAGGCTTGCACTGATGGGTCATTTAACATCTTCTAAGATTCATTATTTATAAAAGTATGGTATCAACACTAAAATAAGACTGATGAAAATCTAAGGCAGCTATAAAAATACAGTTCCATAAAATACAATTGTATACATCATTAGAGACCTATACTATTTCTTTTTATGTGTTTAATAACCTGTGTAGTGTTTTTGAGAGTATAATATACATATATGTTAATGAGAAGTGCTATTTATTCAGGGTATTAAATAGTGCTTAAAACTTGTTGACCAGTACATGGTATACCAGTAGTAGTGTGTAGGAGTAGAATAAATTTTGTGTGTTCTGTGCTCAGTATAGCAAAGATATCATTATTTTACAGAAAGGATAATTAATTATAATCTATGATACAGCTCATCTCTAAGATGGTATTTCTGTGTATATGTGTTTTGAAATACGAAATGATCATAATTGGAGGAACAATCGTCACTTAATGAATACATTCTCATTAGGAATTTCGTGCATAAAATTTGAATTGCATGATTTAAAGGAGCAGTATATGGATAAGGATGAAGAATTGCAAATTTCATTTCGCATATACAGCAAAAGACAGCTTTAGCTATTGAAAAGAATTTGGGGAATGTATATTGTTCTAAAACCAACTTTTAAAAACTAAATTTAATTTAAACATGAAAAACTAGAACATAAGAGTTATATCTTTCCATACCATGGGTATGTTCATAAGAATGTAGATTTTTGTATATACAACACTATTTTCTTTTAAAAACTTGAGATACATTTTTAGTACAATATTTAGCCCCAAGTGTTAATAAAACCTACACTTCGAGAAGCAAGTATTTTAACATCCTATTTTTAAGGAAGTAAAATAACTTACTAATAAAATTAATCCTCCAAATTACCTGGGGCTGTTTAAATATTTACCACGATAAAAACAAATTACATAAAATTAGTGCTTAAAAATATCATGTAATCATTTAGTTTTTATTATTTTCCATGACAACAGGTTATTATGCACTGACTCTGTTTCTTGGTTTTGTTATACAGTATTAAATATGCTGTGACCTCGTCCTTGATAAAAGCCTATGGCTTTCAACAAGAATCAAGCCAACATAGGCAAAACAAAGAAGAGATACAAACAAGTATATAAGTGTCTGTTCAAAATAGTGAACTATTAAATAAGTTTAAAGGATGAAAAAAATCAAGTGATAAATTGTGCAAATGTATGCACCATGAGATTCTAAGGAATGCAGAACTGTTTAGAGTAAGCCAGTAACAATGTTTTTAAACCAGGTTACTAGTTTGTGAATTTTGTACACTTAATTTTTAATTTGGTTAATTTTTCCTCTTATATAGTAATCTTAATCTTGGTAAATAAACTTTTTTCTAAAAATGCCATGTCGTCAAAATCCTCTTGGCAGTCCCCATTTGTGAGCCTACTTAATCTATATTATTGGACATGCAACCCATGGCTGCATTTTTGCTTGGACTTGAGTAATTCTTGCACGGAAAACTAAAATTTGAACTTGATTACATTAAGTGTGTTTGACTGCAGATGCATTGCTCTTGTACAAATGTCTTTATTTGTGCTACCACTTAAAAGCCACCATTACTAAGTTTTTAGGTAGAATTTGACTGCTTCCTCCTCTGCTCTTTGAGCCCTATAATTTTGTCAATTAAACTAATCAAAGGAATTCCAAACGCTTTTATTTAATATTTAAGGTTTTATACACAAACACTTAAAAATTTTAAAAATATCAGCTGAAAATTCATTTTTTAAAAAGCTCTCTTACAATCATTTAGCTATGTTTATTTGAAATGGTAAGTTTAATTCTAACATTTGTATATACTTTATTACTCTGGTTGAAAATCTTAACTACTTTGGTCACCTGATGTATATTTCTTTAGACTTTTCCTTAAAAGATTACATTGGAATAATTGGGCATGTACCACTATTTCATTTTCCAAATACCATTAAATCTACAACTATAAGTGTAATAAGTTGAGGCAATATACCACAGCTGATGAAAATTTTTGCAGGTTTGAAATTTGACTGAAACAAGAAATACTGTAATGCAGTTTTATTGAATTTTATACTAAGGGTATTAACTTTTAAAAATAAATACTTGCTCTTTCACGTAATTTTGTGGCATTTATGCTTTACAAGACATTAAACTTTAAATGTCATGGAAACTGTGGATTCCTGTGTAAGTTTTGGCACATCTGTGCAAATGCTGTGTGATTTCCTTTTCTTTCTGTTGTTGTAATAAGATACCTGAACATGAAGCAACTTAGGGAAGAAAAGGGCTATTTCATTTAATAATCCGTCTACAGTCCATCATTGTGAGGAACTCAAGGCAGGACTTTAATCAGCTGACATTAAATTCACAGTGACGAGCAGAGAAATGAATGCATACATACTTCTTGGATTGCTTGTTTATGCTTAGTTCTATGTTTCCATTCTTACATCATTCAGGACCCTTGCCTATGAAATGCACCAGCCAGAGCAAACTAGGTCTTCCTACATTAACTTAAGTCAACCTTCTGGACTCGGCCTCAGGCCAACCCAAATGTAGACAGTCGGTACTTGAGATGAATGCCCAGGTAATTCTAGGTCATGACAAGTTGACAATTTAACCATCACACCATATTGTACTCATTTTTGAGTGCCTAGCACAATAGATTAGTAGTTGCTCATTCAAGAGGAAAAGACATACATTTTACATGGTCCAATCTGTTCAGTATATGTATAATATCACTAAACTATTTTACTAAATATATTTTATTACCTCTAGTAATTTTTAAATTCCATATTAAAGCATTAGACATATTAATGTAATTAATATTCTACATGATTTAATATGTTTCCATCCATTGCATTATTATCCTCTTATGTACTCAGATTATTCTTTTTAGGAAGTAGTAATCTCTTCATGTTAACTCCTAGGTCAATATTAGTCATCTTAGATAGTTTCATTCTATCTTAAATCAAAATATAGTCCTTTCTTATGTATAGTTCCAATCTTATTTGAAATTAGCCATTTTCTAAGAAGTTCTGGGAAATGGTACAACAAGACAACAAAACTGAAAATTTCATTATTATTAAGTTGATCTTTGTTTCTATGCCTTCTCAGTGAGCATATATATACATACATACATACATACATACATAAAGCATCAAGATCGTCTAAGGGTGGTTGTTTTTACTTCCTTAGTAATATGTATGTATCTGCTTTCTCCCTCGCTAAAATAATAATTATTAATGATGCAGGTGAAAGAGACATGACTTTTTTGTTTTGTCTTATAAGGCATACAGAACAGGTTTAGCACATTAATGCTATATACAACAAGCAGTGGTTGCTAAAGATACTTTTAAGATTATTTTAACATTTCTTTGTGTTATATCCATGTTAGATATGGTGTTAAATTATTGTCTTGTATGAGTATTATGCTGCTAGTAGGGTATGTACATTATTAGGCCACTAGTAGAATATTAATTTAAACGATATTTACTTTCTTAAGGAGATTCCCTTTGAAGTTTGAAAGTAAAAGTAATAGATTTTTAAAAATTAAATAATAATTGCCAAACAAGAGTAATATTTTGCAATAGCATATTTATTACTCCTTATGTGTCAATCTCTGAGGCAAGCAGTTTATCTCATTTTCTCACTTAATTCTCACATCACTCCTATTGGGTCACTACTACTACATATCATGTCTATGGCCAGTTTGCAAATTTCTTGAAAAAAATGACAACCATTATGTTTCTAAGCAGAACTCACTTTTACATATTGTGGTTTATTGGTGAACAAAGAGTTAAGAAAAAATGTAGTTGATTTTTTAAATTTTTTTACAATTTCAGAGATTCAAATTTATGTAAGAACTATAAACCTGATATTTTTAAATATATAATAGAAAGTAGATTTGATAGTTTGAGTAGTTAAAAATATACAAGTATGAGATTTTGATATGAATGTGGAAATAAATGTTAGTGTATTCTTAATGGCCTAACCATAATAAATCAATGTTTAACATCTTGGAGATATTTTGACAGATTTACTTATCATGGGTAAAAATTTTAGATAGAAAATCTCTAATAAATTTTTAAATGTTTCCAAAAGTAATCTTAATATCTATTGTCCCTTGTTGTATGTGCTTAAAGATAGTCAAATTAGAAAATAATACTTAAGGCAAACTAACTGACCATCTAACCTTACCATTGGTTCTACTTGGGTTAAAAAAAAGTAAAATTTCCAGATTTTTCTCATTCTTATTTGAGTTTTTGCATGGAATGTCAAGATTTTTTCTTAGTACAATTTGTAAAAACATACTTTTTAATGGATATTACTTTTTTGAACATAATATCTGTTCTTGTTTTCAGGATTGCACTGTATATGAAACTGAGAATAAAATTCTTCATGTGGTAAGTAGATTTGGATGTATTTTTATCTCCATCAGATAATATTTCCTTAGCAATTAAAAGAATATGGCTTGAAAAAAGTAAGCCATAATAATAAAAATCAACTAACTTACTTTAGTTAAGTATACATTTTAGGAAACCTCTAAAAGAATCAAAACATGTTAGTTAGTTATAGTCATCTTGTTGTAGCTCATAGAAAAAATGCTCTGATCTAATGTTTGAATATTATGAGGCAAGATTTGAGTAAAATAATCTTGCAAACAGAATTGGAAAGTAGAACTTTTCTCGATAATTTATGATTTAAAAAATATACCAGAACAATGTATTTTCTTCTACAGTGGGAGTAGTTTATCACTATATTCATTTGAATGAGGTATTTCCTAAGAAAATCAAACTTCCTGGCTCAGATCTTATAGTCAAGAACTAATCTATCTGGAAATGGTCAGTATTTGTTAAATCCATTCATTTCCTTGGTTACTTTTTTTTACATTTATTCATTTTGTTGATGATGGGGGAGATATGAATACATGCCACAGTGTGCATGTACAGATCAGAGGACAATCTGATTGGAAGTTTGCTAATATTTTATTATGAGAAGTGAGGTTATTGTTATACTCAGAGAAAAGGAAACTCTTGTTGTTAGTAAACATCTTGATGACTTTTGCCCTTTCTTTAGGGTGATCTCAGGAAAGAACAACTGATGTACCCTTCTCTATTTTAGCCTAGGAAGAAAAAAATAACTATCCCTAACTCTTTTAGGTACTGCTATCCATAGGCTCTGGAGAACAGGAAGGAAATAATATTATATGTGTTTGTGTGTGTGTGTGTTTTCCAAGCATTAGTTTAAATTGTATAAGCATATTATACGTTAAGTAGTAATCCTGAATTTCACTCAAAATATGAAACTGGTGTATGCACATATATACATGTATCACACACACATACATGTGGAGTTCAGAGGAAACTTGTAGGAGTGGGTTCTCTCCTACAATATGTGTTCCAGAATTCAAATTTAGGTCATCAGGCTTGGCAGCAAATGCTTTTTCCCCTCTGAGCTATCTCACCTACTCCAAAATCTAAACTTTTTGACCCCATTTCTGAAGCTGCTGACATTGTAAGTGGAAAATTCCATATCTGACCTCATATGATGGGGCCCATTCAAAATTGAGGCTCACAACCCAACTAATCCAAATCACCAAGGAAAAGATGACCCTCTCAGACCTCTGCAACAGCTGTACTATATCTTTTTCATGTAGCTAATGCAAGAATACCTACAAAGGATAATGAAATGGTGTGTGTGCAGGCCAGCCACAGGTTTCACATGAGACCTATGGACATTACTTACAGTTGTTCATTTCTTGCTTTAATTTTGTTTATTCCTTCTGTAATATAAGGATATTGCTAAAAATACCACAAAATGTCTGTAGAGAATCTGTTTGTGTCAGGGTGAAAAAAGATAAAGATACGTTTATCTATAATGCGGAATGTAAACTGTTGAAAAAAAATGGACAGCAGTGTAATGTATGAAACTTCTCCAGAAGAATGTGGTACTGCAATGACCACTATGTATGACATAAAAAAACATAAGGATGAACTGTTGAAATACTATGCTAAAATGCTGAACAAAATGCCACATAAATTAAAGACTGGAAATCTCAAATTATGTATTTAAATAGCGGAGCCACTACATTGCTATCAGCACCTTCCAATTACTGTGCTCATCATGATGAAACAAGGGCTGATCTACCTCAATGAATGGAAACTTAAAAGGGAACTGGATTTCCTAAGCTAGGTGCAGAAGTTTAAAGCATGACTCAGCATGAAAATTGTCAAGATTTGTTGTGATAAAGCTTCTGCCTATGGGAAAATGAAAATATTCATTGAAGTAGATATAAAAGATCATATCATCACTGAGACTCTAGTTGTTCATTCATTGGCTGTTAGTAAAATAGTCAAAATGGTTCTGAATCAAGATGATCATGATAATAGTTACAATCGAGATGACATTTTTAATACAGCAGAGAAAATGCCTAATGTTGACACGGTAGAAAGAGATAGTGGGATTTTTGGAGGAATAGAGAAATGTTCATTTATAACAGAATAAGAAATCATAATAGTTCATAAGATCAAGAAGAGACTTCTAAGACAAAATCTGTTTTTAATGGGTTAAATGACTCTGGAAGAAACAATAATAATAAAAAAACCTATCCAGTACTGTGCTAACTTATCCCTAGGAGACCTACTTCTTGATCCTGTAATTGAAAATTTTTATGATGATTTAAGAAGAAAAATTCATAGGTCTCTGAATGGCAAATCAGATTTTATAGTATTTTGGATTACATAAAATATTCTGATATGATTGAAACCAAGATTTGCATAAGGAGAGATGTATGTTGTGCCTTACACCTTTAATCCCAACACTTGGAAGGTAGAGGTAAGCAGAAGTCTATGAATTCATGCCTAACCTCATCTGTATAGTGAGTTCCCAAGAATGTCAGAAGTGAGACCCTCTCATTAAAAAAAATGTGTAAGTAACAATAGCAAATTTCAAATGGTCCATATAGTATAACATTGTTTGAATATATTTACACTAAAGAAAATGAATTGAAGATGTTTATAATAGACTAGATCTTCTGTCTGGTAGGAATGGGATGGCAGTTGTCAAAGAGGAAGGAAATGATCATGTGTGGAAAGCTATAATACCTTAGGAATTCCCTAAGGAAATATAGGTATCATTGTGCCCTTTAACACACCTGGGAAAACTAGAGAGCTAAGCAAAGTTATGAGGTGTCTATTCTTAAATTAGGTCAATATGTAAGGATTAGTTTTTAAAAAGAAAGAGTAAGGAAATATGATCTAATACACTATAATATTAAAATAATCCTACCTCATGAAATAGACTTATTAAGCTTCTTTAATGTCTACAATAAGAGTCAACAGAACACTGCCTATTTTTAAAAAAAGATATCATATTATAAAGAAGGCATGTCCACTGTAAACAGAGACCACCAAGTCAGCTAAGACAAATGATTGTAGTAAAAGTAACCAAACAGAAATAGAAGTAAGACCACACTAAAATCATTAAAATGAAAATCAGATGTTAAAGATAACGTGAGAGGGAGACACAAAGTGGACTTCGATAGTACAGTACTAAGATATTTACATATTTGGAAAATTGAAATATGAGAGAAAGCTTTTAGAAGACAGGTTTTAGTTCTCATCACTGTTTCTAAGGAAGAAAGCAATAATAAAGGCTATAATAGAATAATTTTGGACTAGAAATTTGTATATTTCCCAAAGTTAGAAAATGTGTTGAAAGGATAATTATTTCAAGAAATTTTCATAGTAATAGTTCATAATTTTTAATAAAGAAGTAACTTTGCATCCATTCAACCAGAGGGACTAGAGGAAAAGCAGCTCATTTTGGTGGTGAATATCTGTAATCCCAGCAGATGAGAAATTGAGGGAGGAGGATTTATGAGCTCCAAGGAACCTGGGCTATATGTTGAGACTGGCCCAGATAAGAGAGAAAGAATATGAGTATGAATATATTTCCATAAGACAATGGATTAAAAATTGTAAATATTTGAAAGAAAAGCAAAGGCCAAAGCTAATGTGCAGAAACAAAATTTAAAAGTGAGTTTTTGGATTAACAAGGTTGCTAAAGTAATTTCTTGATAAATACATTAAAATAAGATTATTAAATAAGTGAACAAAGTAAGCCAAATTCCAGAATAGGAAAGTATAAGATGACGAAGAATACATGATAAAAACACACACACACAGATGAGATGCCTAAGAGCAAAAAAGCATATGAAAGTGCTAATTATTTTTAAATGACAGTTTTAACTATTAAAAGATAATATGCGTATTCTGAGTTTTGTATATTTTTAAAGTGACAATCTCTGAATTGAATATTAAATTATAACATCTAATCAGAGGCAGTTATCCTCAGATACCAAGTAATTTTAATAAAGCAGTAATAAAGTGTTTTCTATCTATTCATAAACATACTTTTAAACATACTCATGGACTGATAGAAATCTTCATGAAAATAGAATGGGCTTAATTTAATGCTATCCATGTATACTACCAATTCCTTTTAGGAAAACAAGTTTGACATACTTTCAAGTCTCAGAAAAATATTAATTCTAATATTTGCATGCTATTTTACAATTGCTTCTGCCGTTACTTTGAGTGCTATATACAAAATAACTCATTTTGGTCCTCAGGGGAAAAATACTATCATCTCTCTTTTATAGATGAATAAATTTAAGTATGTAATGGTTAAGTTTCATGAAATGACAGAAATGATTTATGATCAGTTTCTCTACTCCTAAGGTTCAGGGAAAAATCATTGAAGAGATGATGGAAATATTGTAAGAACCATGGATCAGGATGCCTGCCTGCCACTAGATACTGTCTTCTAGACATGACAGGGAAGCTGCACCTATGAAATCTCAAAATATGGTGCCTTATCAAACCTGCATAATAGTAGCACCAGTTGACATGCTAGTGTGGATGGAGGAAATTTCACTAGGTCCCACCCCTAGATGATGAGCCATAGACAGTCAGTGGC
>LOJH01011193.1:0-19405 GCA_001685095.1 Ellobius talpinus
GAGCAGTGTCGCCGAGCTGCGGACGCTGACACCGTTCCCCGAGCGAGGTGAGCGAGTCCCCGGGTGGCGTGCAGTTGACGGGGAGTCACGGGGCCTCGCCCCCGGCACGCGCCCTCCTTCCAAAGCCTTAGAAAAACGGGAGGTTGCCGGACTGATCCCCTAAACGGGCGGCTCTAAAGGAAAGACCTAGCCACGCCATGCCGCTGGCCGCCCGAGGGGAGCACAGTCCGTGACAACAGTGAACTACGTCTACTCTCAAGCTCTCAAGGCTGTTTTACTTCTTGCTGTTCATCTTCACTTTTTTTTGTAATTTGGTCAAGGTTTAATGTTAGCTTCCTCATTCAGCATTTTAGAACTGCAAACGCCTATTTGAAAACGAATAGATGGGCCCGATTTTCCTACAGTAAGTAATTTAAGGAATTAGACTTTAGGGATCTGATGAGAAAGATAATGTTTTGATTTAGTCAAAATTAATATGACAGTATACAAATTCACTCACCAATCTAACCTTCATTTAGACCCATCATTCATTCTCCGTATAAGGCATATCTCTGTTGGTCATTTAAACCCATTAAGTAGTGATTAAGCCCAAACCCGTTAGATTAATCATTGAATATAAAAAATAACTGATTTTGAAAGACAGTAAACACTTTCATGGGTGTATTTCATAATAAGACACTTCAATGTGTATTTTTACATACCTGCAGCTGCGTCTATAATTTGTATATCTTTAATAAAGTGTAACGCATCAAAATATATTTTACAATAATCCTACGTTTAAAACTGGTTCTTAGGCTGGTGAGAGAGCCCAGCCAGTAACGGCACAGGCAAGCCGGAAACACCCAGCACGTGGTGGAAGGGGAGATTCTCTAGCAATCCGCCCCCTGACTTGTGCAGGTACTCACCCACCCCTCGGAAATGAATAAATACACGTAATACATTTTCATGGTTATTAATATTTTCTTGTTTTGAGGCAGATTATAGATTCTTCATCAATTTCCTTTCTCCAGAAGTTTAAGCTTTTAATCCTACGTTTAGAACCCCCAAGGACCTGAATCAAGTGAACTAAGTGGATTAGGAGGCCACACAGATGATGTCTGAGGAGAAGTTTGTGCTGATTAATTTAGTACATAAATCTGTTTTAGAACATCAAAACTCGAAGGAGTTTTTAAGGCCATGTAGTTTGGCTGTCTCTGGTCTAAGGGGAAACAGAATGAGGAGGGAAGCAGCATTCCCTGGCTTAGGTGGCTCCCTGGTGACTTGTGGGATGGGCACTGACTCCGACTCAGCCTCAGGAAAGTATAATGGTTTTTCTGTCTGCTATGTTTCAGTCTTGCCCCATCGGGCTCCTCCTCAGTGACAGCACAGATAGAGGCCTTGGAAGGTATAGGTCCTTATGTGCCATCCCTGCCTCCCACAGGCTTTGGGTGGCTATAGCAAGCAGGAGGCAGGAATGGCACTCATACTTCAGGTCTTGGAACCAGCCCTGTCCCCAATCATAATAAGCTTATATATTTTTTAAGACTTTTGGAAAGTAGTTAAATTCTCAGTTTTTTTCTTTTTTTTCAGAAAATCCGTATTAAGTTCAGTTACTATTTGTGAACTGTTTGGGGTGGCTGTGTAGTGGTAGACGCTCCCTTGTCAGCATGTTTAAAACCCCCTGTTTGATGCTCAGCACCACAAAACAAATGTCACAAAAGTAAACTTTCACTCACTTCGTTCATAGTTATAAATTTGTTTCTCATCTTAAGATGTACAGAATTTATCCACATATACTTCCTTGTCTAACATCCTTTAGATGTCCACACTTACCTATTATCATACCTCTTAAAGTCTTCACTATGTTAAAAATGTGAATTTCTTTATTTTGAAAGATGTATGTATTTCTCAATTAAATTTAAAGATATTTTGGGCCTTCATTTGACTTTTAAAAGTGAAATAGATTCACTCATGTCTCCTCTAAGCTTACACGGTTTTTGTCAATGACAAATTTGTGTAATTAATAATGAAGGGTTTTTTGTGCATGTGGAGCAGGGACCAAGACTAGATAATAATATACAGGACAGAGTGTTAGTTTGCGTTGTTTTATATAAATGTATGTAAAATCTGTATTACTTGAAATGTATTTGCTATGGTGCTTAATATTAAATATCCTTCTGTATATTCATGAACCTTCCAACATATATATTGTACATTTACTACTTTCTAATTTGTGAGATGTTACCAACTAGAATTATTTGAAAAGTGAAAATAGAGACTTAAGTTGGAGAATAAAAAAAACCTTTAAATGCTTCTTAGATTTTTATAGTGTATATATTAGTAAAGTATATGATTATTATGTGCACATACTGTGATAGGTATGTGGAAGTGATTTAACAATTTAACAACAAAATAGAGCCCTCTACATATTTTAAGCTTCTAAGGAATAAATATGAGGGTGTTCATTTTTTAAAGGTTCAGAAAACCAGTTTTTTTTTTTCCTGTGCCTGACTTCAGCATCCAGTGTGAATGGTTTGAGGACTGCTAAACCGTTGTAAATGCTGTCGCCCATGGATGTGGGAGTTAGTCTTGTACACGTGCTGATTCTCACTCTCTTCAGTATTTTGTATATTCATGTCTAAACACATGTGTGTGGGCATGTGCGAGCATATGTTGGGATAGTTGTGCACTCTCTGAGATGTTTCCTGTCAACATAAGGCAAATGGAAGATCATTATGACAGATAAAGAAAAGGACATTCTTACTTGTAGCAGGACGAGTTTGAGCCTGTGTACTTGATACGTATTGGAAGACTCTGTCGGCCAGCATGTAACTTGTAAAAATAATTTTGTCATATTGCCAGTGATAGACATGATAAAATGAAGTTTCCATTTACGACTGACTGTTTATTTGTCTTTATAGGACCTTTCACCATGAATTACACAGAGTCCAGCCCCTTGGCAGGTTCTGCCTTGGTGATGGGAAGCGTCACACCTGTGCCTTCCAATGAGACCGCTTGTGAGAACTGGAGAGAGGTCCATCATCTGGTGTTTCATGTAGCAAACATTTGTTTAGCCATTGGTTTGGTGATTCCAACCACTGTTCACCTCCACATGATACTGCTTAGAGGGATGTTGTCTATAGGTGAGACACCCTGGGCTTGGAAGAACTGCGCAGCTGCTGTCAGGTGGATTTTGTATTGGGAGCTTAGAGAGTCCTTTCTGGCTGGGTATATAGCATAGAAGAAACATAAGTGTGTTACCCGCTCAGCAGTCTGCCCACCAGCTTAGAACACGGGTCTCTGCACAGCCATCGTCTCCCTTTCTTAACTGGAAGCAGGCGTGTGCTTTTCTATACCATGCAGGTGCTACATGTCAGAAAATCCATTCGTGTGCAAGGATGTGGATGTTACAGCGTATGATTCCAGTCCTAATTCCACTCCTTGCTAACTGTGTAACTTGGGCAAATGATTTTACTATTCTGTCACTACATTTTCCTCTTGTACCAAAGAAAGATAAAAATAAAACTACCTTGTAGGATTACTGTGAGGATTAAGTAAATGCCTGATAGGATAGTGCCTGGCACGGAGGAGAAGTGTTATCTCTACCATTATGATCTGAAAAGATACTTGCTATACCCAGTGAAATGATATTGAGAACAAAATCAATTCCCACATGCAATAATTCAAGTATAGCATTTATATAGCATGTATAAAATATGAATATTTGTGACCCTATTAACTGATTAAGTTTATTCACATCAAAATATTGAAGCAATAGAGTTACTATTTTATCTAGTGATTATTGACAAATTCTTTATATGATTTCTCCCCTTGATTCTCCATTTATTTGGGCGTATTTCTGATACTTGTAATGTATCAGACAAAGATTAAGGAAGGCAGTATCCACCATTGTTAAAACAGATGGGCAGTCATAATCTGGGGGGTCGGATGAGCACTGCAGGTTTATACCCAGTGCTACGGGCAAACAGGTAGCAGGCCCAGTGGTCATGCAAGGCAGGGTATCGTGTGATAGTGCCGCTGGCTTTGGGAAATGACTGTGTTTCTCTTAGGTATGAGCATGGAGTAACCTTTGTAAAGGTCCCAGAAGAGAAGAAATCGCAGCATAGCACAAAGGGAGACTATCTTTTTGTGTCTAAATATTCAAAAGATGACAAGAAGAGACAGAAAGGATAACTAGGAGCCAGCTGTTGGGATTTGGGGGACCGTGTGATGTTTGCTAAGGTAGGGATTGCAGAGGCAGGTTGTTGGATGGAGGGAACACATAATCCAGATTACAAATACTAAGACAAGAGTTCTGGATGTAAAACGTACCAGAATGCATCTTTTAACCTGGCACTTTCATCTGTAAAAAGGAAACTGAGGCCCAGAAAGTAAAGGGATGAGATTTATTTAGATGTTTCTCTGTGATGAAGTCCAGCATTTGCAGTATGACTTTTAATGTGAAAAATTAGCTTTCATGTGCACATGAATCTATAAATTCATATCAAAGTGATCATTTAAGCTAAAACCATGTTATATACTTACTTTTCCCTATAAAATTACAAAATAAGGATATTTTATATAAGGCAAGAGAATTGATAAGAAACTTACAGGAAGAGGCCATTTGATAAATGGATAATCACTAAGGGAAAATTCGGGTCACTAAGACATTTCAGTCAAATATTTGCTCTTGCCTGGGGGTCTCACTCATTGGTACAGGACTTACCTTGATTGCACGAAGCCCTGGGTGAGGTCCCCAGTGCCCCGTCAACGAGGCATAGTAGAGCGTGCTGGCACACTCAGGAGGTAGGATCAGAAAATCAGTGACATCCTCAGCCACACTGAGAGCTCAAAATTAGCCTGAGCTACATGAGACCTTGTCTCAAAACACCACAGTAAATAAAATAGTTGAATTTACCCCAATCACGATTGCAAAATAAAAGGTAGTATGTAATTCCTTATCAGATTATGAGGTTTAAAAAAATGTGTGTGTGTTGGAGGTAGGAATAGGATCTCACTCTATAGACCAGGTTGGCCTTAAAGTCACAAAGAGATCTGCCTGCCTCTGCCTTCCATGTTCTAGGATTAAAGGTGTGGGTCCCTGCGCCCAGAGAGGAATTCTAGACTTTATAACATTGACAACACAGTACTGGTGTTTCTAACCAGTAGGGCTTGTAAGTTTGTAGAAACATTTTGGAAAACATTTCTTCATGTTCTCTGAAGCTGTGGCATTCATTCGTTTGCTTCACCATCAGCTCCAGCATAAGTTAACAGTCATAAATGGAGAATTCTTTCCTGTATTGGGTTGTCTTTGTTACTTACCAAAAACTATACCCTCAAATGGGTGTGGCGGTGTGCGCCTGTAATAGGGAGGTGAGGTAGAAAGATGTGGAGTTAAGGATAGCCTGGGCTACAAAGGGAGACAGTCTTAGAAAATGTAAGATCTAAGGGCTAGGGATGTACGCAGTTGGTGAAAGTACTGTCTGCCCTTCCACACTTTCAGGTGGTACCCTGCAAAATGGAATATAGTGAAAGGAGAATGAGAACCGAAGATGTGGAGGGTGTGATGGTGTGTTAGTGTGGTATTTGTGGTGGGGGGGTGGGGGCGTGGGAATCTTTTCTGTTTTTAGTAATAATTAGGATGAAAATGTAGTATTCAGCGTAAGTACTTCTAAATCTGTTTGGTTCTAGGCAGAGGATTGTACTAAGCTGTTTGTGAATCTGTTATGAGTGTCTAACATGCCACCTCTGTTATTCAACAGGATGTACCCTTTATGTAGTCTGGGCCACTCTCTACCGATGTGCCTTGGATATAATGATCTGGAACTCTGTGTTCTTGGGTATCAATATTTTGCATCTTTCATATCTTTTGTACAAGAAAAGACCGGTAATTACTAAAATTTTTTAATAAGAAAGTGACTTTAAATATGAAAGCTTTTAAAAAGTACTTCATTCAGACTTGCAAGTGAGCAGCTGACAGCCTTAGTTCCTCTCACATATTAAGAATATTGAGCTTTCTGTGTAAATGCTTGAGAGAAAAGCATTTGAAATTTGTTTAACAAATGAATTTTCCAAACTTTGACTCGCTAGAGCATGAACACATGACTAATACTGTCTTTTTTTAGGTGTATATTATATGATTATTTCCTGGCCTGCTGATACTCAGTCGTCATTTGGGAATGTCTTGCTCAATTATAAAACTACTGATAAGCAACTTTCATTTCATACTAATGATTTGAAGATAGTTCATTCCATTTTCTTAGTATAATGGCTGTTATCTTTCTTGGGTCTAAAATATTCATGTAATGAAATGAACACTTTTGGTGGATATTTGCCAGAATATTCATACTTTTTTATTATCAACTCTGGCTTCACTTACTATGTCGTCTTAATAAGACCAAGGCAGAAATAGAGCAAGCTTGAGAGCAGTGGCACAGGCCTGTGATCCCAGCACTTAGGAGCCGGTGGAGTGACAGTTCAAGGCCAGCCTGGTCCACAGAGTGAGTCTGAAGTCAGCTTAGAGCTGTGAATGAGGTCCCGAAGGAAGGAAAACAGGCAAGCAAAACAAAACATATCCTCCAAGATTATAAAAAAACAAAGTAGAAAGCAGCAGGGTTCATAGAAACCACTCCATACATGGTCACAGACCGTCCTAAGTGCAAGCATTCAGTCACCCAAGGCTGTAATGCTCATTGTAGCTCTGTATTTAACATAGAAAGCTGTAAGGAAATAGGACATTTCACACACAAATACAGACGGGATACATTGTGGGCACTCCACTCCTCCATCACTTCCCCGCACACAGCCCCTCAGTTTGGGCTGCTCATCTGTATTGGTCGGGTGTTTTCCGCACAAGGCTGCATGATGAATGAGACCCCAGCGATGCAGAACAGCAGGTGCCTTTCTTCTCGCCCACCTTACCTGTTGACTGGCAGCACTGAATCTAGCTTACGTTTCAGGGTCTCTGCTAAAGCGGCAGGCTCTCTTTGGACTGCATTCTCATGGCAGAGGGGACCATGCAGAAGTTAGAGAAATATCAATCTGCTCAAGGGGCTGGAAAGTGGTGTGGTGGCTAAGAGCACTGGATGCTCTTGTAGAGCTTAGTTCCAGCAGCCACATGGTGGCTCACGGCCATCTGTAACTTCAGTTCCAAGGGACTTAATGCCCTCTTCTGGTCTCCGTGGGCACTAATTGCACATACTGCAGACCAAATACCCACACCCAAAGTAAAAATTAAAAGGCAAACAAGCAAAAAAAGTTTCTTTAAAAAAAATAATCTGTGTCACTTCTGCTCATTATTTCATTGGTCAAAGCCGCAGAATGGCCAAGCCTGCTAATGTTAGAGGTAGGGTAGAGTAATTCTCTTTTGGGACAGCAGGCAATTGGGAACAATAGTATATAGTCAGCCCACTAACTGTTGTAGCCCTATGCACACTGAAGATGCTCAGGGAAACTTTTTGACGAACAGAAGCTTCCAAAGAAGAGAATTCAGACAATGTCACGAAGAAACCGCATCTTCAGCTGAGGTGGAAAGGAAAGCCAGGACATGGACATGTTTTACTGGCTTGTAACAGGTCCTTTGTTCATCATTGTGCCACAGTAGATACTGTGTGGGCTGGAAGTTGGACAGACTTGCTCGAGCTGTGGAGTAGAGGAGGTAGAAATTCTAATCATGAAGATGACAGTCCTTAATAACAACCTTTTCTGGAAACCCAAATCCACAGTCCCTGAGTTACCTATGTGATTAAAGCACCAGAAAGAGTGTCTAGCATCTGGGCTCTTGTTTTATTTTTCTCTCTGACTATCATTTAAATAAATAAAGATGATTCTTCATCAAAAGGAAATGGGGACAGACTAGAATGACATCAAGTAGGAGCAGCTTTTGAACTGTAGCTTTGTAGCTTCAGGTCTCATCTGAGCTTTCACAGGGACAGAGTTCATTCACAGTGCAGTACTGTCTTCCATGCACCCAATTATCCTGGCTGCCAGACGTTGCATGCCCTGGGTCTGAGCGACTGAAGGGTGATTAGGACAGTCGCTCTACTGCTGTCCGTAGCCAGCCTTACTAGTTAGAGGGATCTCAGCGCTGCACAGCTTAGGCCGGGATGAGGCCACCATGCCAGAGCTCCCTATCCTCTTCCTTTGCTTTTGAGTATGTAAATGCAAGGCAGTGATTGCAGCCTTGAGTGTTGGCTTTCCTGCCTTGATGCATTGAATAATTACATGGAGATAAAATGCTTAATGCATATTTGTAAATTTGTTTTTCCATTAATTCTTAATTTCTCACTAGCTTAATTAAAAGTGAAGGTAATTTCTTCTTTTGAAACATTGTGTTATGTACCACTGCTAAGGTTAGGAAGGTGCGTGTTTTCACAAAATCCAAAAACTCAGCAGTTGCCTCATGTTGAGTAGAGAGGTGTGAGCATTAGAGTCCTCTCAGCCTTCCCCAGTAGAGTATGAATTCCACCACTACTAATTCTCCAAGACCCCACTGACCACGTCCAGCAAGCCACTGGTGTGTGCCATAGACTTGTTTATTCTTAAATCTGTATCTCACCTTTGAGAGTCAGTGTTTGTGGGACTGCAGGACCTTGGCATTGCTGTCTTCCAGGTCAAGATTGAAAAGGAGCTGGGTGGCATCTACCACCGATTGTTTGAACCACTCCGTGTCCCTCCTGATTTGTTTAAAAGGTTAACTGGACAGTTTTGTATGATCCAGACCTTGAAAAAGGGCCAGACTTATGCCACAGAGGATAAAACTTCAGTTGATGATCGTCTTAGTATCCTTCTAAAGGGGAGGTAAGTGTTAACGAAAATCAGAATCCCCAGGTTGCTTTCCACCTTTTATAGCCTCTAGGAAGGAATACATACAAGGAGATGTTGCCAGCTAATGGAGGAAGCGATGTCTGTGTGCTGGTGAAGGTCATTTTGCAGTTGAAATTTAGGCTGCGGTGGAGCACCGTGGTCCAGAATCAGCCTGAGCCCAACATTTTCTACAGTGAATATATTTTTAATTTAACATTAAAAATTTAATGTTTACTTTTTGCTTGAAGTTAATGAGTCAAAGTTGAAGTAGGTTTAAATTGAATTCCAGAAGCTTATCACATGGCAAAGCTTTTTTGAATATCACAGTACATATGGACCATCTGAGTGGAGAGTCACGCATGTTGCATGGGTGTAGTCATTACTGTTCCTTTGGTGGTGGTTTTAGTTAAGGTCTCAGACTCCTGGGCTCATGTGACTCTGGCTAACTGGATCTATGGATGTGTGTCACTGTGTCTGCCTTGAAACATGGTTATCAACAGCATCCCTTTCCTTTCAGAAGTTTGCAGTGTACAAATTATATATTCACTCCAACTGTAAGAGTGACAATAATGGTAACCGTGATCTGCATTTAATAATGGATGCTGATTTTTTTCTTATGTCACTTTTAAAAATATTTGTGCTCCTTGAAGTGCTGTAAGTCCATTACTTGTAGAAACTAGTGCATATACATTACTATAATGTTTCAGTGATTATAATTACTTTGTTTTTGTGAAATGCTGTGCGTTCATTAACATTTTGACTTCTGTTACCAGAATGAAGGTCTCCTATCGAGGACATTTCCTGCATAATATTTACCCCTGTGCCTTCATAGATTCCCCAGAATTCAGATCAACCCAGATGCACAAAGGGGAGAAATTCCAGGTATGATTTGGCTTTGAGGAAGATTAGAACTATTTGTATGTCATTCAAATCAAGTGAAATGGGAACGTGCCGTGGTTTCTTTTAAAAGGGAGGTAGCCACCTTGGTAGACATAGTATAATGCCATAAGGCAGAATGACAACAAGCCCTACCTTTAACAGTGCTTGTGTGGCACACAACTGGAGGTGGCGGCCTGGAAAGCCATGCTCTAATCTAGACACGGCACTGATGCTGTTATTTCTGGGGTGTGTGTTTACTCACTTAATGTTTTGTTTCTCAAAATTTTTGGTTATTTCAATTTCTTAATATTTCCATTAAGAAAATTTATTGTTTGGGGGTCTGGGTGAGAGCACTGGATGTTCTTTGAGAGGACCTGGGTTTGTCCAGCACCCACATGGCAGCTCACAAAATCCTCTGTACTCCAATCCCTGAGGATCTAATGCCCACTTCTGGCATTCATGAGTTCACATAAAATAACAATAAATGCAATCTTTTTAAAAATTCAATTTTATTATGAGAAAAATTCTTTACTTGAAGATAATTCATGTTCTTAAACACATCATTGATTACTTTTATTATTAGGAAAAACAAAAAACTGGCTTTACTCCAGAGAAGTTACTTTAAAAAAAACAACTCAATTCATTCTTTTATGGTTAGTGACCATGTTAAAAGGCAAGGAGTAAATTCCTCATAGAATCAGCAGTTTGAATGCTGACTGTTCAATTTAATTCTTTTTTATTTTTTAAAAAATTGCTCCATTCTATTGCAGCTGGTTTTGGCTGTTTCTAAGTCCCCAGGCCTCCTGTTGGATTTGCTATCCTTAGGAACATAGCCAAGAACATAAGTCCCTGGGTAAATAGCGCTGAGGAAATATTCTGGGCACAGGGTTGCTTTGACAGTGTGTATTTCGTGGGAAATAGAATTGAAGAGAACTTCATCACAGAAGAAAGAGGAAATGCCAGTGTCCCTTGCTGGGGAATCTTACGGGCTCAGTTTGGGATGCCCTTCACTTTGAGGTGCCATAGGCTGGAGATAAAGGGAAAGTGTAGTTTCCTTTATTTCATTAATGTTTCAGCTGTGTCTTGCTACCTCTCTGCTTGCATAAAAGACCTGGGTAATTGTGGAATTTGTTAAAGTTGAGCACATTATCTAGAAGTACTAGTTTAGGCTTACTGGCTGTGGGAGTTTCAATGAGAATGGCCCCTGTAGGTGCACATGTTTGAATGCTTGGTCCCCAGTTAGTGAAACTGTTTAGGAAGGATTAGGAGGTGTGGCCTTGCTGGAGGAGTTGTGTCACTAGGAGTGGGCTTTGAGGTCTCAAAAGCCCAGGCCAGGCCCAGATTCTCTCTCTGCCTGCTGCTTGTGGATCAGGGTGTAAAGCTCTCAGCTACTGCCCCAGTCCCACAGCCTGTCTGCCCCCTGCCATGATGATAATGGACTAAGCTTTTGGAACTATAAACAAACGCCCAATTAGATGCTTTCCAGTGTAAGAGTTGCCATGGGCGTGGCCATAGAATACCAACTAAGACACTGATGATGCAGTTCTGTTCCTATGCTGGTCATGCTTGACATAGAGGAAGAGAAAGGTGGTGCGTCCAGCTGCTCTGTATTCTTGGTACTGAAAGACGCCATCAGTGTCCCAGGGGGTCTGCTTCTGTTTGAGCAATGTATTTACCCACCAGCGCCCATGAGCCAGAACAGGGCCACTTCTTCTCTTTCCTCTGACCTCCTTAAAGCTGCTTCTTCCCCCTCTGTCTGTTACGCTTTCTTCTATGTGAGCAGGTGGTTTTATGTAATAATAACTCAGACTCTTATTATTCTGAAGAGAGGATTCAGTTTAGGGTGGAAACTAAACCTTTGTTGAAGAAGCAAGTGATCCCTAAGGAACCAGGTCTCCAAATATGTACTTCCTTTCCAAACTGGACTTCAAGTTATATTTGTAATTAAGCTAATGAGAAAGTTACTAGCATTAACAACCATTTTCCTTCTTGGAAATGAAGTCTCAGTGGTTGAGAATTGTTCTTAACTGACATGAAGATTCCAGAATGTGATGAAACCTGCAGCACCATAGCTGGATGAAGGACATGGATTCATCCCTGGTAATTCCAGCCAGCTCTCTTTGGCACAGGGTTTGGTATTTTGTGAGTTTGTGGCATTTTGCAATTGCCAGTAGCCAAAAAAACTACACTGCCATCCAGTCTGTGCCTATCACAGAGCCAACTTCATCAGAATACACCTGGGGAGAGTGCTCTTTGACTGTTTACAAAGGTTTCTGTTGGTGGATACTCAGGAGTGCAGTGTTCACAGTAGTGGTTTATGTATGTTCTTGTAGCGCACACTGGAGTGCTGTGCCTGTAGCCTCTTACTGAAGCACATTCCAGCCCTTTCCTGAGGGCATTTTGCTGGGGACTACTTTGTTGGATTACTTTGTTTGTCTGAGACAGGGATTCACGTGTCCCAGACTGGCCTTGAACTCTGTGTAGCCAAGGATCTCCAAGGACTTTGGATCTTCCTGCCTCTACCTCTTGGGTGTTGGGATTATGTTGGGTGTTAAACCAAACTCATGGCTTCTTGTATGTTAGGCCCGTCCTCTACCACCGAACTACACTCTCAGTTCTTTATTTTTGTTCATTTGTTTTTGGACACAGGGTCTTATTAATGCAGCCCAAGCTGGCCTTGAGCTCACTGTGTAGTCCAGGTTGGCCTCAAACTAGTGATAGTCCTTTGCCTCAGTGTTCCGAGTGCTGGTATTCTAGTCATGTACCAGCACTCTAGGCTGTTACTTCTCTAAATTCATCCCATGGTCAGGATGCTGATGGGCCTTACAATAGGGGAAAAGAGAAAAGAACTGCAGGGCACCATAGATCGGCACTTGGTGAATGCAGTAGTATTTCTAATACTACAGGCAGACCCATGGTAACAGAATGGGCTCAAAGCTCACTGTCCTTAGTGCGTGCTATTGTGGGGTCAGGCTGCCACTTAAAGCTGTTGACAGGGTCTTCAGTATCATTATTACAATAGTAGAAGTAGTGTTTTTGTGTTTGGGTTTCTTTTTATTGCGTGAGCGTTTCTGATAAATGTTTTTCTTTTGATTCCATCCCAGGCTGCTGCTCTCCCATGGTCAGTCACATGCCATGATGCTGTAAACCTGAAAGTCAGTTTGAGGGAGAGGTCTTAGGAGCACATGTCCGTGCTCTTGTGAAATAAATGAGCATTAAATTTTAACTGGTATTTAAAGAAAATAGTATGTTCATACCGGAGAGGTGGCGCTGAGGTTAAAAGCACTGGCTGCTGTTCCAGAGGACTCAGTTCAACTCCTCGTCACACATGGCAGCTCAGGGTGATTTGTGATTCAAGTTCCAGAGATCTGATGCCCTCTTCTGGGTCCCATGGCACCAGGCACAGCAGGACATACAGACAGGCAAAACATCCATATTCTTCAAACAAGGATCTTGTCTTTTGAAAAAAACACATTAATATTAATTTATTGTGTGTGTGGTATATGTGTGCAGGTGTGCATCTGTGTGTGTGTGTGTGGTATATGTGTGTAGCTGTGCATCCTTCTGTGTATACACAGAGGCTCCACTCTGCTCTTCTCTGTCACTCTGCCTTGTCCCTGTAGGACAGGATCTCCCAGCAAACTCAGTGATCCTCCTGTTTCTGCCCTCAATTAGTGCTAGGGTTACCAGCATCTGAGGCCACACCCAGCTTTTTATGTGGACACTGGGATTTGAACTCTGTTTTTATGCCTAATTGGCCAGCACTCCTACCACTGAACATGTCTCCACCTCCCCCATCTGCTTGTGTTAGACAGCATCTTACTGTGGAGCTCAGCCTGGCCCAACACTCACTGTGTAGCCCAGGATGGCTCCAAATGTATTATCCTGCTTTAGCCTCTTGAGTGTTAGGATTCCAGGCATAGGATACCGTGCCTGGCCCCTCTTGAATCTTGAATCTTGTCTTTTTAAAAAGTATGTATGCATGTATGTCTGTATCTGTGTGCACATTCATATGTGAGTGCTCATGAAAGAGGAGAGCATCAAACACCCCAGAACTGAAGTCACAGATGTAGGTCATGGGAACTGAACTCAGATCCTTTCTTAAGCACTAAGGCATCTCTTCAGCCCTGGATCTTGTCTTTCTTTTTCACCATTGTAACTTGATGGTATTTGGCAGGAAGTGTCTTTGTCATAGTGTACACTGATAAAGGGTGTCCCTTGGCATTTTGTGGAGTCTTAACCTGCATTTCTTAAATCCAGATGTTCTTGGTTTTCATGAAGCCTCTTATGATGTAATAAATGCAAACTTTATTTTTCCGGGACCATTGGCCCACTTTTGGAAGTAACTAATTATTCTGATTTTCCAAAGCTCCAACTTCAGCCTCTTGATATAAGGTTCCTGCAAAGCTGGGAGATTTCTATTTTTTTCTCTCTTGGTAGACCTGAATCCTCCTTTGACATATGAAATGAAAACTCTTTTGGAAATATTTGTTCTCAGGTCCAGATAAGACTTCTTGTCAATTTAATTAGCTTTTACCAATCTCCATCTGGGCCAGGCTGATTTCGTGCTGATATGTAAAATGGACTTTACCGTCCAGTGTTTGCTTGTGTCAACTCCTTTCTGTGAGTGTGGGTAGGCCACCACTCTGTGATGAAGCCAGGCATTCAGACCTCAATACACATGGCCTCCATCACCGGTGTGATCAGGAGTCCACACATATATGTCAGCAGATGAGCTTGACCTCTAGGATATGAGTGTCATCATGAGGGAAGAGAAAGCAGACCGAGTATTTGCATGGTAGGAGGGGCTTCTAGCTCCTGAGCCCTGAGAACATGGAGAGGGGGGTTAGAGAATTGCTTGAGCTCTCTAGTACTATGATAATGTCCACCTTGCTTTCTCATATTTCACTGCTTACATGAGAGGGAATGGTTTCTCAGCTCTGGGCTCGTTTGAGAACCTAGTTCAATAGGCTGCCTTGGAGCTAGCCTTGAAACCCGTAGCAGAAGGTCGCTCACCCCTTGTTCTCATCAGTAGCTTACCTGAACCTTTGAATCATCCTCACTGTATGTTTATAAGTCATTTGGGCGAAGAGTTTTTCATATCTTTACAAATCTAATCTCAAGTGCTGGTTATGTAGATCAATGGAAGGCAGCTAGCTCAGTGGTAGAACACTGTAGCTCAGTGGCAGGCAGCTAGCTCAGTGGTAGAACACTGTAGCTCAGTGGCAGGCAGCTAGCTCCGTGGTGGAACATTGTAGCTCAGTGGCAGGCAGCTAGCTCCGTGGTGGAACATTGTAGCTCAGTGGCAGGCAGCTAGCTCAGTGATAGAATATTTATGGGTTTGAGTCCCAGAGTGAGATGTAGATGTATGTATGCGTGCGCGTGCACGTGTATACACACACACACACACACACTGTCTCCTGAATTCATTTGCATGAACGTTTGTCTTTAAACTTCATTGTAAGCCACAGCAGGTAAACAGATATTTTATCATAAATAATATATCCCATTGCAACATCCACAGCAGTATTGACATGATGGCCATTCTTGTGTCCTGAGACGGCACAAACCAAAAAAATTAAACTCAGAGAAGTTGCCTGGATGTAGTCTACTGATTGAGTATCTTTAAACATATTTCTATGTAGTGTGTTAGGTTATAACTAATTTGATAAAAGTATCAATGATAGTGTCTGCTGGTGTTCTGTCAATTTAATAAGTTCATAATTTATATATGTAGATGTGCTTTTTGCTAGTGTGTTGGTTTTCTCAACAGGTCACCATTGTTGCAGATGATAACTGCAGGTTCTTATGCTGGTCGAGAGAAAGACTGACATACTTTCTGGAGTCCGAGCCTTTCCTATATGAGATCTTTAGGTATCTTATAGGAAAAGACATAACAAACAAGCTCTACTCACTGAATGATCCTACCTTAAATGATAAAGTAAGTGCTTTTCTGATTCTTTTGGTCAAATAAATATGTGTGCTTTCCGGAATTCTTATTAAATATTCATAAACTTCAGAGGGGATAGTTGTAATGGAGAGACTCTTTAGCAAGTTTTTTTAAGGCAAGGAAATATTTTGTAATTATTCCCATTGCCGTAGCTTGGCCTGTTAAGGACCACATTTAAGGGATGGAGAACTGCCCTTCCCAAAAGTCTTCTAAGCAGTCTAAGGAGGATGGGAGGGAGTGGGCTTGGAGAAGGTGTGGAAAGGCAGAGCTGCAAGAAGACTAGCAGTTGGCATTTAACCTTGGTGTCCTCTCTGTCTCCCCCTGATCCATCTCTGGATCTTCAGAGCTTTAGGCAGTATAGTTTTCTACATTTGTTTAGAAGGGAATTAAAACACTTACAGATGAGACCTTTGCAAACATTCTTCCTGTGGCACATATTGCCTACCAGGAACACTGAATTTGCTGCTCCTCTTAGGCCACCATGTCCAGGTGCTTCTCACTGTAAGTTAGGGCGGGGCTGAGGCATAGCAGTGGGGGGGATGCTTGCCTATTATGTGTGAGGCCTTGGTTTTGATCCCTAACACCACCAAAAGAAAACGTTGTGCTTACTATTATAGATTGCTAAGTAGATTATTCATATTTATAAGTTTTAGAATAATGTATTTAAAGTTACAGCTAATAATAACCACAATAGACATTTATGGAGCACTTACCACTTTTTTTGTTTTAGCACTAACTTATATCAAGGGAAAATACCTGCCCCTTACAGGGAATATATGAGCAACGGCTGTAAACCTCAGGCTGTGTGGTAACTTTGCTTTGTAGAAAGTTAAGAAATTGGAGCCCCAGATGAGCCTGTGCACACAGATCTCCATGCTGGAGATGAGGAACAGCATTGCTAGCTCCAGTGACGGCGAGGACGGCCTCCACCACTTCCTGCGGAGCTCCTCCAGCACATCTTCTCTCCGTGAGTCCCCTCAACCTGACTCTCTGCTGCTCTAGTGGATGTCACCATGACACACACACAGACATCATGCGTGATGAAGAACGACTTGGTAGCCTTGAGGAGTTATTGCCCTGTGTTTGATATAGTCCAAAGTCCAGCTTTAGAGCCCTTGTTTCTGCTTCTGAAACAGTTCCCTTCTTTTGCCGTGTTTGGCTTACATTCTGGCCCAATGACAAGGTGTACAAGGGTCCATGTGGTTGGGTGGCTGCTTGGCATCATGATTCTCATAGCTGTAGCTCTGGTGAAAGACAGACATGGCAGTGTGTGAGTTTATGAGCAGCTAGCTGCTGGCTGCTCATCCCAGTGTGTACCTGAGACTTAGAAAGTGAGCAGGCCTCAGGGTGTTCTTGAAGAAGACCACTCAGCACCTATGTGAGTTGCCTCCACACACCATTCACAAGTAGGTTCCCAAGACTCTCCTACATGCTTTATACCCGAATAGATGACACAGGTCACACAGATGGTCAAAAATTACTAAAATGAGAGAAACTAAATTATTTTAAGAATTCATTGCTTGAAATTTAAGAATTAGTTTGAAAGTAGGAGAGCTTTGGATCAATTGATATAAAACTGCATAGAAGCAGATGAATTCTTCCATTGTGTAACTTAGAACTATTCAGCTGTCCCTCCATGCTTCTAAGCAAAGATGTCAAAATTCAGACGCTTGTGCACCACTGTCTGTGTAAGTGATCATGTGACTTTGCATGCTCTGCATGAACAGGATTATCATTCTAAATATTGGCACCATGAGAAGAGGTTGGAATTGACAAGTCGTATAATTGGCCTTTGGGAGAGGTAGAACTTTGCATCTTCCTTCTAGGGTTTTCTTTTGGGTTGGCCTGAGGATTAAACTGACCCAAGACAGATTAACAAGAAAAAAAGCCATGCACATTAATCTTAGGAATTTTAGCTGGCATGGGAAGACCCAAAGAAACAGGTAAGGTCAGACATTTGTATGTGCCAATTGGAAGAAAGATAGTCAGGTGGTGAAGCAACTGAGTTAGGGGAAGAGTTAAACATGGTAGTTATTTATATGAGGCTTGCACAGAATCCTGGCCCAACATCCTGTCTTTGATTAGGAATGCTGCTTTCTTTCTAGCATAAAAGGGCCCCTTTTTCCTAAGAACTTGTCTGCTTGTCAGAAACGAGAAAGGACAGAGTGAGCTGTTTAAGGTGTTTTTTAAACCCCAAACAGTCAATATACCATGCACAGACAGCCTTGACTCCTTTAGCTAGAAGCTTCTAAGCTAAAGTCTAGATAGAAATGTGCCACAGACCTAATGGGGACTTCAAGGGAAACACACATGAGAAATTAAAGATGGCTGTGTTTTATTCCAGTGCAGTTGAGTGTCAAATGAGGCTTGTGAGAGGCTGGGTGTTGCTTGTGCCAGGCCCTACCTAGTCCAGGAGCTGGCCAAGGGAAGCATTTGTAGAGCAGGTGCCATGGCTGTGGCAGGGGGAGAACATCAGTACCACAGGTACTCCGTGAGTCATAAAGCTCCACCCCAGAGTGGCAGGTGCATGTTCCCTTGACAGTGGATACCATTCAGCCAGCACCACCCCTGTGGGAAGGTCATTGAATCCTGCCGTGCAGAAGGGCTGCTGAGAGTGGGAGACCAGGTCCCTTGACAGTGTCCTGATCTAGCTCAACGACAGTTAACGGTACAGATGAGGGAGTTGACGGTATTCATTGCTTGGCTTGCCTCAGTTCCATAGCAGTACATGCTGAGATACAGATTTAGGGCTCCACTCCAACTATAAAACTCAAACTTGTAAGGTCAGATTGATCCTCAGCAAAGACTACTGCTTTGGAAAAGAAAAGGGGCATGGGATTTGTTGAAGGCCAACTGCCAGAGAGACAGGACACAATCCCAGCTGTCCCCTGACCAGCTAGCTACCTGGCAAAGGAATTTAAGCAACTGGACTAAGACAAGATGGGGAGCTCATGATTGTCACTGTGAGTCTTGATGGGGTGGTTGGCCACTGGAAGCTGGTCCGGGTAAACCTGTAGATGATTCAGAGCGGTCGGCCAGTCCTTGAGTCTAAGCATCATCTGTGAAACCATTCTCCTTCCTCTCTGCTTCTCAAAACTTGGTTTGTGAGGCTGTCATTTCATGTCTGTCCCAAGGTCAATCAATAGTCTGAATAGCTTTCAGATACAGGAAAGTTGCTATTTTCAAACAGGCTCAGTTTCAAACTTACTTCTTGTGCTTTGTGATTGCTAGGTCTGAGTCAGCCAGAGCAGTTACTATGCCAACCAACAGGTGGGTGTGTTTGTGGGTGTGTGTGTGCACATGTGCTCGCATGAGCATGCACGTATGTGCAATGTTAAGGACCAGCCTCAACAAAAATACCTCTTACCAGGGTGGAGTGTGGGAATTTAGAAATATAAGTAAAGAATGCAGAGATGTGTGGAAAAATAACAGAACAGAAACCATAAAATAATACCAGGAGGGCATTTCAGTGATTACAGAAATCACCTGCATTTGTTCTTTCATAGCTTTTATACACAATGTAAACTGGAGGGGGGTGAGCCAGAGTGGGGGCGAGAATGTAACAAAAGACTTTATTAACATGATAGGTAGGAAAACTCACACAGTTAATCACATTATCACTCTGAGACATCAAGTTATTAACATTCTGTTGTCTAGGTAGTGAAGCTGCTCTAGATCACATATTCTGAAGGCAGCCCCTTTCCAGGTGACCTCATAGTTACAAAAGAAGGAGCATCAGGCGATGGTGGCGCACGCCTTTAATCCCAGCACTCGGGAGGCAGAGGCAGGTGG
>LOJH01011194.1:3610-26723 GCA_001685095.1 Ellobius talpinus
TGACGCCCACTGAGGGCACACCTTTCACGATATGGAGATTGACGCCCACTGAGGGCACACCTTTCACAATATGGAGAATGCAGCTTGCCATCTTGTTTCTTGTAATGACGAGAGGCAGACAGTATTGTTTCCAAGCTTAAAGACTGTAACCCCCTCCTCCTTGTTCTTCTTTTTCCTTTTCTTTGAGACAGGATCTAATGTAGCTCAGGCTGGCCTTAGACTCCTGATCCTCCTTCTGGGATTAGAGAATCAGGTAACCACAGCCAGTTTATAGCATGCTGGCTGTGAAACCCAGGACTTCAATCAGGCTAGGCAAGCACTCTCCCAGTTGGATCCCCAGAGAACTTATTCTAAAGACCAGTAAACATTACTTCACCATGGTAAGCTGACAAAAAAAACCCTCTGCTGGTTTGCAAGACGTTAAGTTACAGCGAACAAGTCAGCCAGACTCTAGTTCGGGAGTCTAGTGCACAGTTATCCAGCTGTAAGATGCCATGATGAAGAGGACTTCCAAGATGGAGCAAAAATGCAATCAAAGAACTAAAGCCTTCTAAAGACAATACTCTCAGGCCCCACCTAAACAGAGTAACAGGGCAAACTCACCACGGCAGAAAGACATAGCTTTTGGTTGGAGTGTGGGCAAACACTGATGTTAAATATGCCCTAGTTCGGCAGTAAATTAGACTTATATAATGTGCTTGAGTCATACAGCACTTTAAAAAAAATCGTTTTTGGTCCTGGTTTTATGTTGAACCTCAACGCTGGAAAAGCTTTCACTAAATTGCAGTCCACGTGCATCTACCACTTTGTGTGGAGTTGTGTTTGGCACTATTTTATATTCTCCTCTTTTCATCAGGCGTGATTGTGCTCCCACATTTGCTTATTGCTACATGGCACGGTGTTCATAGTATTAGTTTATAGGACTTTTTTTTTAACCCGAAGAAAGGAATTTTGTGACTTTCAAATCTGTACAGTAACTGCTGACAGGACAAGGGGGAGTAGGAGAGTAGAAGTTGCCTACGCATTTGAGAGAATCCTGTGAGGGCTTTAGCGGACAGATAAGATGTGCTTCAAATGAGCTCATCCACCCTTTGAATACAAACTGCCAGGAAGGTGGTGCTTAGGCAGTTGTGGTCTTTGATGCAAATAGGGTTGATGTTCCCTTTGCTTCCTGCATTGTTCATGTTTCCTTTGAAAGCACAGACCTCAGCTGAGCATGTCCAAATGCTAAGCAGAATGCTTGTAGAAAGGTTTGGTCTTTGGTTCTGGGGATACATTAAATTCTCTGGGTACTCTGAAGATTCCATATGCCCTCACCCCAAATGACAGGTGCTGGGTACTGGTGTCTTTCAAAGTAGTTATAAAGTACAGCTGGGCCTGACGCCTATTAGACAAAAGACCATATCTTGTATAAAATATTTATTATTTCTTTAAATTCTTTGAGAAATTTATACAATGTGTTTTGATCATATTCATCCCCTCAGTTCCACCACCTAATTCCTTCTGGATCTACCAAGATTGATACATGTTCTGCCTATTGGGCATGGTGGCTTATGCCTGCATCCCAACATTCAGAGGGAGCAGGAAGATTGGAAGTCTGTGAGTATCCTGGGCTATATATTAAGATCTTCTGTTCAAACTAATGTTTGGTGATATGACCCCTGGTAGGTTACCCATTCCCCAGGGGATGGCCTCACATCCATGCCCTCAAAGGAAGTACTAATTGAACAGAGTGAGTTACATTAGAAAAGGGTAAGGTGGTGAAAAGACAGCGTATGGGTTAAGAGAGAATTCTTCTCTCACAGAGGCCTAAGTTTGGTTCCCAGCACCAGCATCATGTCTCATCATCAGCTGTAGGGGAAAACAGGCACTCTTCAGGTTTGTGTGGGTACGAAACATGAATTCACATATTCACACACATTCACATAAACAATCTATGAGATAAATCTCTTTGGAGAAATAGAAAAGACATGAAGGTGAGAGAGAGAGCTATGTTGGGGGCTACAGGGGAAGTTGGAGATGAGGAGTAGAGGGGGACTATGGTCAAGATACATTGTACACATGTAGTAGAAAACTGGATTAGTTCAGGTTACTGTAACAAAGTACCAGAGACCCAGTGCTTTCTACACACTAGAAGTTTACCCTTCACAAATCTGAAGGCAGGATGTAGGAGATCATAGCATCAGCATGGCTAGGTTCTCGTGAGAAAGCATTCCAGTGCTTTCCCTGTCTCACATGACAGAAAGAAGATGTACTATTTCATCATTGTCCTACCTCCCTTTCTTCCTTTCTTTTTTTTTAAATAAAACTTCTAATCCTGTCCTCAGTAGTCTACTTCCTCCAGTGAGGCTACATCTCCAAAAGTTTCCTCAACCAAACAGCAGCAGCAGGGCATCGAGTGTTCAAAGACATCAGCCTGTGCAGGACATTTCCCAATCAAACCACAGCAACATGTTTTATAGCCAAAACCATCTCCTATTCAGTCTCTGTTAACTGAGTGCTGATGCAATGTGACCAGCTTCCTGTGCTCCAGCCACCACAATTTCTCCATCATGATGGACTGTGTTCTCTTGAACTGGAAGCCAACACAAAGCCTTCCTTCTCTGAAGGTCTTCTTAGGTGTTTTGCCACAGCAATGAAGAAAGTGGGTAATACATTTAGAGACACCACTAGAGTCTGAATCACTTGGATTCAGGACAGTTCTAAGGACTCGGTTTCTCATGTTTGAGTTTCAGGCATAGGGTTGGTGGCAAAGATGCAAGCTTGTAACCTGGGAGTCCTACATCATATACTTTAGCTGCCACAATGTGAACGAGGCTGCTTCTTCCTTTATTTGAAAGGAATTGTCACTCTAATCACAGATAAGGAAAAAAAAGGAGGAGCAAGATGAGAATCCCAGGGCCATGTTGTAGGTGTGATCATCTCAGTGTGTGGAAATGTATAGTAGCAAGCTGGGTATGGAAATCCCATCTATGGTGGCACAAGTCTTAGTCAAAATACCTTTGAAACTTTCTGATGCTCACCTTGATCTGATGTTATCCCAGCAACAGAGTAAGGGGGAGTGAATATGGAGCAATACTAGCAGGACAGAAGAAACCTAGAAGAAGCCAGATCAGATGCCCTAGGAGGAATGAGCATTGAATTATAGCAGAAACATGGGAGCAGACAGCTAGAAGCAAACACGGGGGAACTTCTTGTGGACCATCTTAAACACACCAAGAACCTGGGAGCAGCATTGTTTATTTGTAGAATTCATGTAGTACTGACCTCCTAGCTAACTCAGCATCCATGGAAACTGAAAAAACCAAAGGCACATTGTCATTCTCAGATATAGGTGATGACAAGTAGAAAATCTATAGACATGCCAAGAGGAAATGATTATTTTACTAATTTGAGCTTATTTTTGGAAGAAGCTAAGTAAAATTAGCATCAGAAAGACTTGATCAGAATATTTTCATTCAAAATTTCCCCCCAGAAACATAACACATACCCCCAAACTTTGTGATGTAAGACAACAATAATCATTTTATTATGTCATGGCTTCTGTAGGTCAACAGTTTAGGAGAAGCCTTGATGAGTGGTTTTGGCTCTGGGTCGCATACATCATGGTAGGTAGATGTGGCTGGAGCAAAAACAATGGAATTGGAGAATAGCCCTTGTGGTGGTTTAAAATAAAATGGCCCCCAAAAGGAGTAGCACTATTAGGAGGTGTGGCTTTGTTAGAGTGGGTGTGGTCTTGTTGGAGGAAGTGTGTCACTGGGGAGGTGGGCTTTGAGATCTCATATGCTCAAAATATCGCCCAGTGTTACAGATCACTTCCTGTTGCCTGCAAGATGAAGGACTCTCAGTTCCTTCTCCAGCACCACGTCTGCCTGTATGCTGTTGTACTCCCCACCATGATGATAATGGACTAAACTTCTGATTATATATATATATTATATAAACTATAATCTGCCTCCTCAATTAAATGTTTTCCTTTATAAGACTTGCCATGATCATGGTGTCTCTTCACGGCAACAGAAACCTAAGACAGCCCCCCTCCTTTATGTTGCTTTGGGATTATTTTACGCATGTTCTCTGTGAGAGATTGTGGCTTGGGGCAGACAGAGGGTTCAGTTATTAAATGGTATCTATCCCTACAGAATCAAGTGGAAGCTAAGTGGCCAGTTATGCACTGACCTGAGGTTACCTGACATTACTCCACTCCTTAGAATCTCAGTTGGTTTGTGATAAGGAGACACAGATCCTACTTCGTTGAGAGGAGTGTTGACGTCACATTGTTAGAAATGCATGTCATGTGGGAGCTATCACCCTGGCTGTAATGGTTCGTCCACAGTGTCAGCTTGATTGAATTTAGAATTGTCATAGAAACAACCCTCTGGATGTATGAGTGTGAGGATGTTTGAGCCAGTCTTAACTGGAGAGGGAAGAACTAGCCTGAAGGAGGACGGCACCATATGTTGGTTTGGGATTCTGGAATAAACAAAAGAAGAAAGTGAGGGGAGCCCCAGCAGCCACTTCTCTCTGCTTCCTGATTGTGGGGGTGCAAAGTGACCTGTCCTCTCATGCCCCAACTGCCACATCTCCCCTTCCATTATGGATGCTACCCTCAAACTGTACATCAAGATAAACCTTCCTTCCTTGAGCTGCTTCACCACACATTTTGTCACTAAACAAGAAGTGTGACCAACACAGTGGCCATGTTTCGAGGATGCATTTGGGCACAGTTTGAGAAAGATTCATTTATATAATCACTTCAAGACATGTCTAGGAATACATGCTCATTAAAGAATGTCCTCAGAGAAGGTATCTTGCATTGCTCCGGGTTCTTTCTCATGTCCATTCAGACAGGATCTGGCCAGCTTTATAGTCAAGCTTTTGTCCTTGGGAGGCCCTTTCATTTTTTTATAATAGGTTATTTGTTCCATGTTGTTCAGTTAGTTGACTGTTAGGACATATTTCTCTTAAATGGTGGCAGAGAACATCCTGTTTTTAGATAGTGGCTGGTGTGGGTGGGGGAGTGGGGTTGCAAAGCGGCAGCTGAGAGTTACTCAGCGTTTATTGAAGGCAGAACTGTGTTCTCCCAAAGTTCCTTTGTTGAAGTGTGAAGCCCAGAAATCTCAGAAAAGGGCCTCAAAGAGTAACTCAAGTTGAAATGGAGCCCGGCTTGAGCCCAGTCTGCTACAAATGGTGTCATAGCATTGTATCAAATGGAAATCTGAGCATCAGCTGCAATGATTGGCGACCATGTGAAGACAGGTGAAGGAGAGGATGGCCACAGTCAAGCCAAACGGAGGCCTCAAAGAGCCCAACTCTTGCCAACACCTTGATTCCAGACTGAGAAAAGAAGTTTTTATTGGTCAAGCCAGCCAGTGCGATAGTTGTGTCTGCCCTAGCAACTTCTACCTTTGTCCATCCAGGTTTCACTGCATGAAATGTATCTTGAGAGATGAAGTTATGGCTGAAACCTTCAGGTCCTCCAGAGGGTCACACTTTGAAGCCTTTATTTCAGCATGAGCTCCCCTTAGGAGGTGGTGGCGCTGTTAGGAAATGATGTTTAGCTGGAGACATCAGGTCACCGGAGGCATGCCCCAGTAGAGGCTATTGGGATCTTATTTTCTTTCTCATTCCCTTTGCTTCCTGGTTTCTGTGGGGTGACTTGCTTGTACCCCACATACTCCCCACTGTGATGTTCTGCCTCATGGCAGGCCCACAGCAATCTGGCCATATGACTGCAGGCAGAAAACTCTGTGACCAAGACACACCCTTCCTTTGGTAAGTTAGTGATCTCCGATATTTTGCCACAGTGACAGAAACCTGACTGACATCGGTGTCTTGTTTTTTTTCTGGTCCACGTTTCACACTACCTTCTTAATCACTGGATTGCATTCATCCTCCAAAAGCCAAGCATTAATTCTCTAGCTATATAATATGCAAATGTGGTGATGCTTCCCTGTAAGCTCAGGAGAGTCAGAAGTTTAAAGCCAGCCTTGGCTGTGTGGTAAGTTTGAGGCCAGCATGGCATAGGTGATATCCTACGTCAAACAAGCTAATAAACAAAAGGAAGAACAAATAAATCAAAATAAACAGGCAGACAGCGTTTTGTTAGTATACAGTTAGCTTAGGGTATTTTCTTACAAATAAGGTATTTGGTAGGAATAAGGAGGCAGACATGAGGACCCAAGTATTAAGGAAATTGGGACAACTGGGCTAAAGGTAAGTGCCAGCCCAAGCAGTGCCTCTGCGACCCTCAGCCGGGCACATTCCTTCTTCTCACACTGCATTGTTACAACCACATCTCTTCCCTGCTCCCAGACCCCAGCATGGGAAATGACAAGAACCTTCATGCCTGGGAAGGTTGCTGGTCTCTTCCCCATGGTCCTCCAGGTGTCCAGGCCGATGTTCCAGAGAAGCCTTAGAGGGAGACTGAGCAAGAAAGCACCAATGCCCGATGAGCTTGTTCAGCACAGGGAGACAGATGTGGCCTCTGGATTATAGGACTCCAGACCATACATGTCGCCTCCCTAAGCCTCCGTTTCCTCGTCTGTCATAAACGAGATCTGAACACCAGCCTTGTGAGTGCCTATGAAGAGCAGATGAATTAAAACACATGTTTATGCAGCACAGAGCTTTGCAGATGGCTCATCAAATGCTGATTGCCCTCCCAAAGTGCCACCATAGAACTCAATGAAGTAATGTAGGTGGGTGTGCTTTGTCGTCTGTAGGGAGACAGCTCTGTGCCAGACCGAGTGACAATTCACTTGACAATGGCTGTTTCTTGACTAGATGGGGTGGTGGTGGACAGATACTGATTTTATTTTAGGTGAGACCACTTGGCAGGGAACATGGGGGTGCTGGGGACTGAGTATACTCAGCGTCATGAGTGCAGGTTTAAAAGGCGGGGGGGAAAGAATTAAGGGTGTGTGTTGGGGCTGTTCATGCAACCATGCACATAGAGCCCAGAGGAGGATGCCAATATCTGGTTCTATCACTCTCCACCTGAGTCTCTTTAGATAGCATCTTTCCTTAGGTCTAGAGCTAGACTGGCAGTCACCAGGCTGAGTGATCCTCTTGTCTCTGTCCCTTACAGTGTTGAGGTTACAGAGGGTAGAGTCAGGTCCTGCTTTTAATGGGCGCTGGGGTTCAAACTCAGCTCTTCACGCTTGCCCAGCACATGCTCCTGCTCACTGGGCCATCATCCCAGCACCCAGTAGGAGTTCTGAAGATATTATTGCAAGGCTGGGTAAATGTTTTGTTTCAGTTGCCAGGTAACCAGTTGTGTGAAGGATTTTGCAATGGACAAGAGTCCATGCCCTTAATCCAAATGCTGGGGCAGTTCATGGTCCAGTTTTACCTGATTATTTCCTAGGTCATTACAGTTACCAGTTAGACATCAATATAGTAAAGATCATTCAGTAAGTTCAGGGAATAACTAAGAGTTTGTTTTTATAGATTTGCCATATCACATAAAGAGGCCTTTGTGTGGGAAATTGTGTTTAATCTGCAACGAATGTAATTGTCGAGATGTGAAGAACAGATGGAGCCAATGAGGCTATTTTTCCTGAGTAAGCTGGAATTAGCGTTATAGATATTGAAGACTGTATAAACTAGTGCCACTGTCTGCCAAGTAGGAGAACGCCCCCATGACACACTGCTGTGGTCCCAGCTCTAAACGTTTTGTCTTTTCCTCTCTTAGCTGGTTCTCCCAGGAACTTACCTTGTGGAGTTTTGTCTGGTTGCGTTACAGCCCCCTCTCCCACCTGTACAGTCTTTCTTTCCTTTGAGTACTGACAGATGCTCATCAGCTTCTCTCGCAGGTTGGCAGAATCTTTCACTTCTTTCCGGTGTAGAGCTGCCCCCTCTCCTATTTCAGGCTAGTTACTTGGCCCTCAACTAGCTTCCATTTTCTGCGCACAGGAAGGAACCCGCGGAATGAATACTGGCCTGCAGTCGCTACCTGCTCCTTCGCCTGACTCCATGCATCCCGCGGCATTTTGCAGGTTTCCCATTCTCTCCTTTATCACAGAACCCCACGCCCACCACGGGAGCTGTTTACTTTGCCAACCAACTTCTTGGTAGTTGCTAAAACCACAGGTGTGACTACAAAGGAGAACAAACTCCTTTAAAAACGTTCACAGCAAAAATGGTATGTTTCTTAGCAATATAGAAAATAAAATATTTGTCCTGTACATGAATTATTAATAAAAACATAAGCTCCAAGAAAAAAAAACATTCCATCTAATGGAGAAGACAAGATGGGGAGACCAAAAATAACGATCGCAGGAAGAGGACTGTGCGTTTAGAAACAGCAGAGAAACGATAAGCACTTTGGAATTTAGAGGTAGGCTGGTCAGGTTTTTGGAAGTTTTGCAAAGGAAGGGGACCCTAGCATAAGAGCTCAGGACTCGGGGTTGCAGAAATGGAAGCGGAGTCTTCCTGATGGGAGGAATCAATGGTGCCACTGCCTGGAAGTCAGGAAAGGAGCAGTTTGTCTGACATCTGGGCTTGTTGAGTTGTATAGGTGAGAACCCAGATATTAGCTGGGGAGACACCGTGAGAAGTCTTTGGAAAGTAGAGGTTTGAGAGTGAAGGGCTGAAATGGCCAAGAAAGAGGAAGCAGAAGAGCCCTGTGCTTATTGGAGGATGAGTTTGGCTCATGCAATAACATACAGCTGGAATGTCTGGACCACCCTGGGAAGGCTGTTCTGACATTCTGGGCAGGTCAGTATCTATGAAGACAGGTGTCACATGGGCAGGATGACTGGATGACCTCAAAGCTTATCTGCTGGTGCTGACTTAAAAAATAAAATGCTATGTATGTTTTCTTTTTACTCTTAAAGCCATTTCAAACATAAATATTTTATGAATATTTAAAAGGACTCTTACAATTCTAAACCATTTGAGAGCAAATTGCTAACTTGATGTCCTATCACTTCCAAACCCTTCAGCATATAATTCCTCAGAGCAGGGCATGACATCTTGCTACATAACACTCATGAAGGCTAAGTTCAGATGTCCCTTTTGCTAGATGAAGAAGTACCTGGGATGTTCTCCTGTTAGAGCAGTGTTTTTGAAGTGTGTTGGTGTCAGGATGTTTTCAGAAGAGATGGATGTGTGCATCTGAACGGGCTAGGTCAAGAAGATTCAACTTCATTGTAGGAAGGTACCCAATTTGTTGAGGGCTCAGAGAGAAAGCAAAAGAGAGAATGGTCTCTTTGCTGATGTGGTATATGCTCTTTTTCTCCTGCCCTTGAACTCCAGAAACCCACTTTTTCTCCACGTATGGACTCTAGGGCCCACACCAATAGCCCTCCAGATTCTGAGGATCTCAGGCTTTTGCTGAGACAGGCTTCTAACTTCTCCTGGTCTCTAATTTGTAAACACTCTGCAGTGAGACTTAGCATCTATAACCAAGTGAACCAAATTATCCAGTCTCCTCTGTCTTCCTATTGACTTTGCTCTCTGAGGAAGCGCAATAAGACAGCCATTGAAATCAGCAAATAAAGAGTGATCCATTACTAATACCTGTCCTCTTGGAGGTCATTCAAGTCAGACCGATGTTCCAACAATAGCTCAGAAAGTGTGGAGATCCTGTTTGGAACCACACTTTTCATAAGGAGGGAAGAAGAAAGGTGAGCTTCTTTCAGATTTCTCAAACCATCAAGAAGTTGCAACAGGAAACAAAGAGTTGGCAAAGCAGGTAGATGCTTGCCAAGCCTGGCAACCTGAGTTTGATCCCTGGGACCTGTGTGGTGGAAGAGAACTGGCTTCTGCAAGTTGCCCTCTGACTTTCACATATACACATGCACCATGACGTAAATATATGAATAAACAAATAAATATAATACAATAAATTGCAGCAGACAGTGCTCAATGCTTGAGTTCCTCCTTGCTACACAGTTTCCAATCACCAGCCTCACAGAAGGGGAGTGAGCAGGAGCAGAGACAACTTTGAAATAACTTTGGATTTCTTCCTTTTGAAAATATTTATTTTTATTCTGTCTCTCTCTCCTCTCTCTGCCGATACGGGTATGGGTGCCCGTGGAGACCAGGAGCAGACATCACATCCCCCTGCAGCCAGAGTTGCAGGAGGCCAAAAGTTGCCTTACACACATGCTGGGAACAGAACTTGCAGTCACTGAGCCATCTCTCCAGCTCCAACTCTGAGTTTCTAAATGCACATTCTAACAGCCCTGTAGACATTTCTCCCATGTCATTTAACTTGCATCTATACATGTGCAGGTCAGAGATGTGTTGGGTGGAAATAGAAACGCTCTACTGTGACCTGTTAGCATTCTATGAGGTAGAAAACCTAGACTTGCTTACAACCCAGCTATTCCCAATGTGGGTCAACAAAGCCTACACACAGTACTTTAAGGGCCCTGCTCCCAAGCGGGACCAGAGTGGACTAATTTCTGAGGACTGGCAGCTGCTGCTTCAGTCTCATCTCGCAGTCCGAGTCTCAGGCTTTTTGTAATTATTTACTTCATGCAACTTTCATCTTTCATTTTGCAAAGTGATTTCTGTGGAGTGTAATATGCATCACTGGATGATTGCTTATCCCCAAATCTTTCTTCTGATAAGATCACTTTTTTTTCCTGCATCAAAATGGAAGTTTTCAGATAAGGTATAGAAGTAACACATCATGTCTTTTTGGTTTGAAGACCTTGGCATTGTAGATTCATTCATTTTTTAAAAATTCAGCTTACTTTTTTAAGATGTATTTTTATGTGTATGTTAGGTACACACACTTGTGTGTGTGTGCGTGCATGCATGTGTGTGTGTGTGCCCTTGTGTGAGTAATGCCCCTGGAAGCCAGAAGAGGTCATCAGATCTCCTAAAGTGTAGTTACTGGCATTTTTGACCTGTCTGACTTGAGTGCTAGGAGTCAAACCCTAGCCTTCTACGGTGTGAGCTCTTAGGCACTAAGCCATCTTGATAGCACCCTCCCCACTCACTTACAGTTAAAAAAGCATTTAAATTTGCTGTGTATGGTTCCCATGTATGGCTAGTGGTCGGCAGCCTTTGTTCTTAAGACGTTTGCCTGTTGATCTAGGGGGAAAGATGCCTCTGAAAAGAATTCTCGCAGCCGAGATCAAGTTGTTCCATGCACAGCTGGACACTGTCATTCACTCATGGATGAGGAAAGGGCACCCCTCTGCCTCCATGGCAATTGATAAGAAGGTAGACAACTCACTAGGGCGATCAGCGCTTGCACTTGCTGGTAGACCTGTTCTTGGGGATGAGGAGCCCTTGGGATTAGAGAGGGAGCCTCAGAATGGAGATCAGATAAGAGCAGGAATGCTGGGATGTGCTTCTCATTTCAAAGTTAGAGAATATTTTTTTTGATCTTCTTTTCAAAACCTTCATTGGCATCTTTCCTCCTCTTTTCCTTTTTTAGTCTAAAGCTCCTAATAATCTTCAATCCACAGAAAGAAGTAAAAGTACAGAGAGAGAGACTCCATGTGCCTCAGTTTCCCCCCAGTGCTCATACTTTACATGTTTTCTAAGTTTAATTGTCTTTTTTTTAATTTTTTAAATTTTTTTAATTTTAAGTTTCTGTTTCCAGAACACTCCCTCTCCTTCCCTTAGCAGATTCAGTTCAGTCAGTCTATGATCAAGGTTATCCTGGGACTAATAGCCCATGTCTAGAGCAGGAGATCACTTTAGCTTGCTAGATTCCAAAGTCTCTACCTCTTAGGGAAAAGTAGGAAGTTGTAACTGGGAAGCCTAAGCAGTTGGCACCAGATTCGGTGAGGACCGGCAGAATCCTTAGGTTTGGGAGAATAGCTCTGAACTTTGGCAATTTGGGGTGGTCTTGTTGACAGAAACATCTGGACCAATGGCACAACCTTTTCCTTAATCCTGGGGATGGCGTACATCCTTGACCAGAGCCTCTCCCTGTGCCTCTACCTTGGAGGGTTTTTCTTCATATCATGTATTCTGAGACTAGTTTATTCCTCACATCTTCCCAAAGCCTCTGAGCATCCAGAATAAGGTTGAATCAGAAACTCTTATCTAGTGACTGTGTCCTCCTACTCAAATCCATCTTGGTCAACTGTCACATTGCTTATTAGAGAGCCCCATTTCCTCTTGCACCCACTGGTTGCAGAACGTCTAGTGGTGTAGTAGTGTCCTGTTGACTGTTTGCTCTCATTATGAAGCCTGTGACTAGCCTTCCTGGTGTTAAACCCTATTCGAATCAGGTGAGTTACTAGAACACACCATTCCTATCTTCTTAGGGTCTTCTCGTAGTCAGGAATGATCTCTCTCCACATCCTATGTAAACTGGAAGAAGTTTTGTAAGTCTCTGTTCATCATCCTTGAGGTACTCCCAGCTTATTAAAAACTATGAGGAATCCTCATTGCTGGTTCCTGATGCTGGCCTCTTGATACATTAGCTTCTCTAATGTTGGATGCTTCAGTGCACCCTTGTAGCTACACTTTCTGCCATCACTGTTGAGAGTTGCTTCCTGGTTGTCTTTGCACATCTGTGTCCTGCGCTTGGGAGGCAGATGGGCTCAAGCTTTGGATAGACCAGTTATGCTCTTGTGTCCTGTGTGCTAATGGGAGAAGTGTGTGGCTCTTTTGACCCAAGTAGTGGAGGGGATATTGGCTTCGTAGCAGCACCAAGCATCATCCACAGATTATCCCTAAAAATAAATGTGATTGTTAGGGAGCCCATGGGGTTAAGTGATCACCAGTATTTGCCATATTTAGGTAGGTCATTTAAAAATTGTGAGTCTTGATTTTCTTATTTATGTTACTGAGAAAAACTTATCAAACAAGACTGTTTTCAGGATTAAGTAAGATTATGTCTATTGTCACAGGCTGCATGTGACATGCATGCTGGCATGAATAAGCACCTAACAAATGTGAGCTTGTCTCTCTTAATATTAGTTACTAAATAGTTTATGGGAAAGCTATGCCCTATACTCCTCAATAACAGCTGTCCCTCATAGCTGTTTAGGAAAACATTGAAAACTATTTCTTACTAGTTTTGTGTGCACGTCTACTTGAATGACTCCAAGTCTCCTTTGCAACTAAAGACAGCCTGCTTTTGTTTTATTTTATGATATATTTTCCTTAAATAAACATCACGACTTAGAAGAATCACTGATTGTTATTTCATTTTATTTCTTTTTGCTGACTTAAATGCTGGATGGGTTGGGATTAGTTTGCTGTGAACTTCAGGATGCTTCTGTCTCATTTTGTCATAATTGGCAGCACAAGGGGACCTGAGGACTAGAGCTGGGAGCAATATTGACGTGGCTAAAGATTTAGGCATCATTACAATTGGCAAAGTCCTGGGTAGACAGAAGTTTGTGGTCTCAGCTGAGTAACTAACAGTAAGCCAAGAATTGATTCTGCTGTGAGGGTCACATTTTTCCAAAGGGCAGATAGAAGTGTTCAATTGAATACTATCCTTGGGCCACAAGTGTTGCCCTTCTCCTACACAACTGGAGGTGTTCCTTCAAAGGCCCCTTATTATCTTGACTCATTTTGACAAATACCCACTCTGGAGTTGGGGCCCTGCTGGATATAGTTGTGAGTAACCTTTACAGATAAGTCACATTAAGGAGATGAGTCAGTTTGTCTCTCCAGTCCCCGGCCCGTGGGGCCGAGGTGGAGGGGGCTGGGTCCTGGAGGGCAAGGAAGGAAGTGGGAAGCAGCTTCCTTCCCTCATCAAGGAAGGTAGTTCTGCGTTGCCGTCTGGCAGCAGAAGTCATTTCTCTAAAATTGCTCGTCGACTCTAATGGGGCTGAGAGTTCAAATAACTGGCACATAAGCCAGAAACCGGATTGATTGGCACCTTCCCACCGTGCTCAGAAATGTGACTCCACTGTAGAGAGGAGGGAGCCTGTCTTCCCTCATAACTCCTCACCATTTCCACAGAGCAAATGCACCAAAGGGGCCTACATTCTATCACATGGCATCGCTTTGATGCATAACTCTTTGCGTATGAACCGCCAAACTCAGAGAAGGCCCACACAGAAATCAAGCACCTCCAAACTGGCCTGGTTTGCTGGGTGTTCTTGGGAGCGGACAGCTTCCACTGGATTTACGACTCTCATTTTATCATTTGCTTCTTCTTTCTTGTCCTTTGTAGATAATTAGGTCACGTGTTTCAGCTGTTGGCATCATGTGTGTATTTTTTTAATTTGGTGGTTTTTGAAATCGTGTCTCACACAGCACAACCAGGCATTGATCTCAGTATGTAGCAGAGGAAGGAGGGCCTTACAGTTTTGATTCCCCTGCCACTTCCTCATCTCCCAAGTTCTGGGATGAAGGACAGGCCCCATTGCACCCGAGTAGTAAATATTTGCGGAATGTATGGCTGAGAATTGCTATGGTCCATGTGCATCAATCCCCAGGATGTACAAGAAGCACTGAAGGGAGAAGTAGCTGCTGAGTAGAGTAGCCCACACTTGTAATCCTAGCACTTAGGAGACAGAAACAAGAGGTTTGCCGCAAGTTGAAAGGCACCCCTGTCTAACTAATCTGTTCCAGCTTGGCCAGGACTACACCTCCATGGCAAGAATTTGTTTTAGAAAGACCAAACAATAACAGCAGCAACAGAAGGACATAACTCTCACTGACCTAGGTGGGGACACCTTTTTGACGAGGTAAAGGGGAGGACCGAGGAAGTGAGAAAGAAAGAAGACACTCAGTTTTCTGTCACTTGGGTTAAAAGTTTCTTTTCTGAAGAAACTGTGTAGGAAGTAGAACAACAGGCTAGACAGACTATGAGAGAGAAATCGTGGTTCAGGGCTAAGTGTAGCCCCAGAGAAATAAAGGGATGGTGTGGATGGATGAGCCATGTGAAGTGCTAGATGGTTCAGAGTCGGAGGCCAGTCATCTGAAGTCCTGGGAGTTCTAGAGGTGACTTGCTCTTCTAGAAGCTTAATGGCCACTGTAACTCATGACACACAACTCAGATCTGACAGGTTGGCTTTCCTTGCTGAGCTTCAGTTTTATCCCAACCTTTTGGGAATAAATGATGTCTGTTTCTCCTCTCCCACAAACTGACCCACCAGAATTCCATTGTGTGTCTTCTCCTTTTCATCACTGATTTTCAGAATAAATAAAGCCACTGATGTATTTTCATCTAGGATTCATACAATTCTTAAGTTTTTAGTGTAAAATGGAGGCTTGATCTCAATTGGAAAATTTTTACGAAGTTTTAAAAAAAAGAACTACGAGAGGCTTACAGAAACGTTGGTTTGAAGATATGTTTGATGTCTGACTGGAGGTGTAGCTCAGTGCTACATTGCACGTCTAGCAAGTGTCAATTCCAGGCATATTCAGCATTGAAAAAATACATTCGATGTGATTTTAATTTAAGAACTCTGTGGTGTTTTTTTTCCCCTTCTGTCTAAAGAACCTTTGCCCACTTCCCCTTTTCTCTGTTTCATTATCTTGGATTTGAAGCCGCCACAGCGACAAGCTGAGCACAGAAAGTGGACAGCTTCTCTTGGAAGAGAAAGTTGAAAATGGAACCCTCAAAAATGAAGAAAAAATCTGGAGGGATCTTACTACCTCAATACATCATTGTTTTGCTCAACAATGCATGAGTAGTCTTTTCATGTTTTGCATCTACTCTTCCAAAGAAGCACCCTCCAATATACTGCCGTCATTAATTTAATTTTCAAACCAGAAAGGCCTTGTGATTATCAAATTTCTGGGTATGAGACCAGATGTTTCAAAAATCGTTTCTAATGGAGGAGTTTCTCACCTTTTTGTAAAGATGTATTTTTTGGCCTCACATTAAGTTAAGAGCATCTAAGAGGACCTAGGGAAAGAAGTCTGTTGTTGAAGATTATATTTATAGTCCTTGATGAACTGAATACATTTACAAGCTGCATTTTGAAATCATAATAATCTCATGTGAAGCAATCAAAATTCCAAAATCATCTAATCAAGAATGACATCAGAGGCAAACAATCTGTAGATGGAGTAGGTATAATTCCCCCCGTAAAGCTTCCATTTAGCGCAGATGTTCTAATTCAGTGGATTAAGTCAAGAAGTGTTGAGTTAAGTTGCCCGGAAGACAGTTTCTTGGAAAAGGTGAAACAACATGAACTCAAATTTTCTAAGTAAAAAGAGGAGTTCATTCTGGTCCCAATCCCTCCCCCCAACAGTTTCTAATCACCCATCCTCAGTACCCAGAAGAAAACTGAGCTGCCTTAGAGAGCAGGAAGGTCATGGCCAAAGGAAAGAGTAACTTTCAAAGACTTGCTTTGAGGTTATCTGAGACCTGCATAAAAGTGCATGTTCCTTCTTTATCTGGAAGATTCTGTCTGATTCCTCACCTTCTAGCCCCTCCTTTCCCATAGGGTTGAGACTGGGAACCAAAAAGAACAGCAGCGAACCCTAGCAGCTTTTTAGTTCCAAACATATTTTGGTTCATTGATCGAGACATATGGATTGAGAGATGCAAGATCTGTGTGTTTTATGTCTGCCTTGAATCTCACCGTTCTGGCATCTTGATTGGGGTGACCTTTGATGCTAAGTGGGTGGAGATGGGCTATATTGACATGGTCCCAGTTGTTGCAACATTTGGGATCAGGCCCCTGATCCAGAAACAGAGCGGTCGGCTCCAAGGGTCTGCTGTTAACAGTTTACGCGGTGCTGTCAGAACTACGTTCATCCTTACTGTTTTCTTATTGCTTTTATAATAAATATTTACAGATTTATTGCATACTTATTTTCCAAATGGATAGACATTTTTAGAAATGACATTTCTGAAAGTGCAGAAGCTATCTGGCACATATACAGTGCCTCGTACCATGTGTTTTCTGACAAGAGCGTCATCGAAACTGTCTCCATCGTTTATCTGATGAAACTGTATAGCGATCCGTTGTATCAAGTTTATGGCCCCATTCTTCTCCTCTATGCTTCATACTTTACATCTGACGTAGGGAAAACAGCAATATTTTCTTTGTTCCCTAACTACTCTGTAAAAGCTCTAAGAAGGGCTCCCTCCTTTGCAAGTGTAGGCAATCCAATGTTAAACAGCCCCACTCCCCTGCTAGAGAATTTATTTGAACTTACAATGTCAATAGATTGAATCTTTTCTCTAAGGACAGAGCTGGGTGAACAAAAACAACAAAATTCACGTGAGGAACTCTAAGATATCCTAATGCTTAAGCAACAAATGACTTAAAAGTCAAACTGTTTTGCTATTTGCTGAAAGACACTACCACAAAAGAATTTTCGGAATTACTTAAATGGCATAGCATCACGTGAAGCAATGGGTTGGTGATTTTCTCTGACAAACTATGGGATGTTTTTAATGCTTGCCACAAAAGATGTTCTGTGATGCTCTTGGAATCATAGAATGGCAGAGGAGAACAGAGCGAAATCTATTGTTCTTTTATTGTCTTGGTTTGGGAAGATTTGGGCATTTTGCTGTGGAGTTTTTTTCTTTTTTAATTAATAGTTCAAGATTTAAAGCAATGTCTATTAAAAAAAATCCACAAAAGCCGAGGACTAGCCCAGCAGCTCCAGGTGATTTAGATTCTGTCGAGAGGCCCATGTGGGTATGTGTGATCCCAACCACAGTGTCTGTGTTTGTAATTGCTAAGTCCCTACTTGATGTAAAGTGATACCGGAGACTTAGCTTATGGGGATTCTTGACATATTTTGTCCTCCAAAGAGCCCTCGATGGCAGGCAAATTCTGCCCAGAGGAGAAAGAGGATTACAAACAGAATGCTTGTGTTTGTTTACATGAAAACTGCAGCTAGGCTTAAGGAAGATGATCTTGATCACTTATAAGAAAGCCATTTGAACCACAGAACTTTTAACAAATCGATGGCCTTTGAAAGGCAGGGAATCCCTATTATCAGATGTGTTCACACAGCCTGGCTCATTGTTCTGCCTTGTCCTCACTGCTGTCATGGGTATCTGTGTCATTGAAAGAAAACACTCCAAAATCGGCATTCTTTCAGATAATGCTTGCACAGTCTCATCCAAGCATGACTGCGTTATTTGTCATTAGGAATATTTGGGTTGAAGTCTCAGACTTCACAGCAATTATTTTTATTTTTAAGGAGAATACAAATAAAATTCCAGGGAGAATCTGGAGAGCCTTAAGCATTCTCCTCTGATTAAATGCTCTAGAGCAGTGGTTATTTAGAAAAATGATTCACTCATTGTAAAGTATTGGTTCCCTTTGGATACTACCTTTGAGTCTCAACTTGAAAGTGTAAAATGTATTTTAATAGAAATGTTTTTCCTTATTAAATAAGTCTAGGTTTGTAGGATTTTTCCATTTATGCCTGTTAGAGGGTATACTTTTATAGTATAAAACTGCAACTCAAGCAAATACAAAGTGAGAATGTGCTAAAGATGTTGTTTGACTCATCCATTGAGGAAGAAACAAGATAGTGCATTATGCAAGCGACGCTAGAAAGCTAAACTTTCTCCAAGTGGAATAAAAACGAGGTAGATCTCTAAGTTGTTGGGGCCTGCAGTAAAGTCATTCCTGTGGCTCAGAGCCAGCTTCTCCAGAGAGAATCAGGTCAACAGCACCTGCACTGGACCTGTTTGTTTCTCTATGGAGAAGTGAGTATTCAGGGCTAGAAAAAACACACAAACTCACTGTTATTTCATCTGAGCCAAATAAGCCTAACTACAGAAGATTTTTTTTATAAAGATTTATTTATGTACTGGGCAGTGGTGGTGAACACCTGTAATCTCAGCACTTGGGAGGCAGAGGCAGGCATATTTCTGTGAGTTCGAAGCCAGCCTGGTCTACAAGGTGAGTTCAAGAACTGCCAGAGCTGCTACACAAAGAAAGCTTGTCTCAACCCCCCTGAAAAAATGTGCTTACAGTTTATAAGACTTTATGTGCACCATGTATATGCCAGAGCTAGACGAGGGCACTTGGTGCCCTGGAACTGGTTTTATAGGCAGTTGTGAGCCACCTGACATGGGTGTTAGGAACTAAACCAGGTCCTCTGAAAGAGCAGCAAGTGACCTTTTAACTGCTGTCCATCTTCAAAGATAATTTTTTTCCATCCCCTTTCTCTAAGACACTTTCCCATTATTTTGAGGAACTCTTATTAATGAATAGTCTGGATAAAACCATCTCCCTGATTATCTGGTGAGTTGTGTAAAAGTTCCAATTAGGTTCTAGGTCATTTGAGAATAAATTTGGTTTTGGGAAATGATAAAAAATTGTCAAGAGGCAGATAAAGGTGAGAGATGGGCGGTTGAGAGCTAGGCTTCTGGGATTACAGTTGGACTGCCAGCACCTGAAAGGCAGAGCTAGGAGGATTGAAAGCTTATTTAGCTAAATAAGGAAGTTCCAGGCTAACCTCTGTTATATAAGTCTCTATCGCTAAACCATCAAAATGCATCAAACAAGCTGAGAAGTCAAGTTAGACAATGTTCTTCCAGGCAGAGCCGCGCACACAGAAAGATGTATACAGATAGCTGCATTCTTGGGTGGCATCTAAGCAAGCTCTGAAAGCCAAAGAGTTCAAAACACAGCCCGGTTCTCTCACTATCCAAATATCCAGAGAAACAAACCAGAGCCTCTTAAGTAAACACTGAAGACGAAAGCAATCTTCTAACTCCATGGCTATTTTGCACAGTTATTTCTGACATAGTAGTACCAGCGCCGCCCCCCAGTTTCCTCATCTGTAAGTCTGGAGCATTGGGCTTCATGGCTGGATGTCTTAGGTACTTGTCCTACCGTGATGACAAATCATTCTGACGAAGGCAACCAAAGGGAGCAAAGATCTACTTCAGATCCTAGTCTCTTAGCAGAGTTCATCACAGCAGAGAAGTCAGGTGTCAGGGCTTGGAAGAGATGGTCAGGCCACATGCACGGTCGTGGCCACGGTCGTGGAATAGGGAGACATGGATGCTACATTGGTGCTCAGCTGGCTTCCCCCAGTTTATATACTCTAAAAGCTTTACCCCGGGTATAGTCCCATCCGCGGTGGGAGGGCCTTCTCATCTCAGCCTGCCTAGATGATGCCTCACAAGCATGCCCCAGAGTTTGTCTTCCTAGGCGCCTCTTGATCCTGTCAAGCTACAATTAACGGAAACAACCATGCTAATATTCCTTTACAATTTTCTCTCAGAACTCTAAAATTTGAGCAAACGTTTGCCACAAGTGGAGTAATATAGTTTTCTTCCTTTTACATGTGAAAATTAAACTGCAATAAGAACTGCAACTTTACTAAAAATATCTAACATTCTAAGTAAGTTAAGAGATGAATGGGACTGTAAGACTGAAGTCCAAATGGTCTAGCAGTATTTTATCCTTTTCATCAGTGCTGCTTTTCATAGGGCGTGGTTAACAGTTCTGACACTGTTGGGCATGGACACTGAAATTAAAAAGGAAAGGACAGGCATTGTGAATGGAAGAGGTTGTGTTTCTTACAGTTAAAGCAGTGAATGGAAGAGGTTGTGTTTCTTACAGTTAAAGCAGTGAATGGAAGAGGTTGTGTTTCTTACAGTTAAAGCATGAGCTTACAAAAATGAAGAGCCTAGAATACCTAATGTGTGCATCGGGGGACATCACAATTAAAAGCCTCTGCGTACTGAACACAGACGCAACCAATTTCATATGACAATGCTAGACGTAAAGACAGTTTAGCTCCAACACTGTGACGTGAATGGCTCCAGTATCTCACTCTCTATACTGATATTCCTCAGATCTTTAGTACCAATGCTTCTCCATCATTTCTTGGCTCAGTTTTCAAGTATGATTTGATCCCTTAATTTTAAAGTTCCCTGTAGCTAAGCAGAGAAGAAACTGAAGAATGGGTCTCTGTTGTCTAAACTCATCTTCATCATGAATCCTGAACAAAAACTATGTTTTTTCACGTAGTGTTATTGCCAAATGTTCAAGGGAAAGCAGGTTTTACATGCATTTTCGAAAAACCAGTTCCATCAATGAAGATCATTAACTACCTGGCTAGGAAAAGGCTGAGGTGTGCTGTGAAACACATCATCTTTGTAACTAAATAGAAGTTGTTGAACTACGGCAAGCCGGAGAATTTGCATGTTTTGTAGTTCTTGATTTATTAAGCCCTTAATGAATTTCTTACAGACTGTGGAGTGGGAATATTATTAGCCTTCTTGTTACTGTTAGCTAAACTGACACAGGAAGTAAGAACATATCATAAGGTCACAGAGTTGCAAGGGAGCAAGTCAGCGTTGGGGCCCCATTGCCTGGTACAAGATATCAACAGCCTTGTAATTCTACAAAAGAAAGGAAAGGAGAAAAAAAACCACAAACAACAACAAAAAAACCCAAAACAAACAAACAAAAAAACAATGCCATCTAACCCTGCCACCTCAATACTCAGAAAAAGAGTAAAGAGCAAATTGAGTGTTGACCCTTGAAAATCAAAAACCCTTCCTTGTGGCCCTAAGACAGCTTGGCCTTGAGAGAGGAAACACTTTTGGTTCCCTGCTCCCAGCCTCTCCTTCTCTGCAAGCTGATTAGCTCAGTGACATCATGGAGGAAAATGCACCTCCGTTAAGAGTTGCTTTCCTAGAGCTTGTCATGCCATGGGAGTCTTTCATCTTTCCCCCTCATGATAATATGCAGTCTTTGCTAGAACTCCTGTGGTTTGACACCAGCCCATGTGAGAGACTGTGGCAGCTTTTGTTTTCTTCAGAAGCTAGCCGCTCCGAGAGATGGCTTGAGAGAACGGGCGAGGTTGGTTTGACTCCAACAAGGCAGTCAAGTGTAAGTAATACTGTGTTATTAGCACGGGGTGAAATTTTCAACTTTCAGTATCTTGATGAAACATAGACAATAAAAATTGCTCAGTGACTTTATCTAACCTTTCTAACCTGTATTTTACTCCCCGAGACCACGATCCACTTTGCATTCACAGACAATAAGCCAGGGAGCCTGAAGGTGTGCCACTCACGGCTAAGGACAGCTTCACCTAAATGAAACAGCTATGTGTGCCAAACCCAAGTCTCAAGGAGTCTTGCAGTTTCCCGGGTACTAGAATGTTCATCTTCGTGACAGATCAAAACAGCTATCTGGCCTCCGGTGGGGTTGGGGGAGAATCCGTCATTTAAAAGTTCTGAAAAACCTTGGTCAAGTCCCCAAGTGTGACAGAAAACATTTCCTGCACCCCCATGGATATTTAATTAATCTAATTGTTTTGAAATGTTTTCTTCTAAAATACAGTAGAAAGGAAACAATACAATGTATTAAAATCACAGTGGTCGTAGTCAAGGCCCATTAGCAGTGCCAGTACAGAAATCTATACACACTTATCTTTGTTTGAGGTTTTTCTAGCTTTTCTCTCCTTTAGGCATTTTAGGAAGGCTTGGAATATGGCATATGACTTTGAAATGCACTTTCTTGCTGTCAGGAATTAAGAGATTGGGGCATTGTGAGTTCATATTTTATGAGGAAAAGAATTCGGTGTGTGGCCATCTTTTATAAATGCTGAAAAAGAAAGCTAACATGGCTATCAGTTTGGGAAGAACTCTCGTTGCTGGCTCTGACGTCTCTTACCCTAAGCTCCACTGCCATGGTGGTATGCAGTCCACATTTCTCCTAGGAGTCCCTGTTTCTAACTTAACGGCCACCTCCTTCCCCACTGCAGGTACTTTGAACTGCAGCAGGAGCCCAAATTGGGGTTTGGTAGAAGACTCAGGTCTCTGAGAAGACGATAGAGCAAGCAGGTCCTTAGAACCAGTAGGGAAGCTGTGTGCTGATTGCAATGCCTAAAGAACAGTGTGTTAGGGACAGAAACAACAGCCCTCACCCATTCTTAGGCCAGACTTGGGGCAAAATGTTTAGACACCCCTAAAATCAGTTCTTATTAAACCATTGGGCTTACTTATTTTTTTCATTTTCTGTTTTATATATATATATATATATATATATTTAAAAACTACCTTTTCTCATTTTACATACCAATCCCAGTTCCCACTCCCTGCTTCTGCTCCCTCCATCTTCCTCCCCACTCCATACCCCATCCACTCCTCAGAGAGGGTAATGTTTCCAGTATTTATCCCTACTGCTTTTTGGAACCCATTCTCTTTGGAGGAATATCTTACTCAGCTTAGATATAGTGGGGAGGGCCTTGGTCCTACCTCAAAGCAATGTGCTAGACTTTG
>LOJH01011195.1:5089-19182 GCA_001685095.1 Ellobius talpinus
AAGCAATTTTAATCTTAAGTGCTATGCAGCAGTTAAGAGATCATATTAGGTATCTTGGCAATCTGTTTTAATACTAATTAGATAATAAAATAATTAAAAAGAAAGAGATATACTACTACTATGCTGATTTAGATAAAGTTTAATATGAACAACTTGGAATTGCTAAAAATTGCATTTAGAAAACTTAGCAGTGTATTTAAATATTTCTCATTCACAGGCAAGCAGTCGTGATGGAGGAACTGGTATTTAAATAGTCAAAACTGAAGGTGCCAGCAGATTTTAAACAGAACATGTGAAAGAGAACTGCATAGAAGCTTATGTGGTTTATCACAACACTGTCAAACTGTGGTTGTATGTCAATTTTAACCATCTATATATATTTTAAAAATTATATATCATATTCTGTCCTAGGCATATAATTGTCTGATCATATTCATGTAAACACCTGTGTGTAATTTTGCCAGACACTATTGATATTAATGGAAATGGATTCAGTGTATATACTGTTGTACTTCTTGACTGTAACATCAGCATATGAATACAATCTTGACAAATTATTGTTTTATGGGTGATGTAAACATATTTGTGCTACTTATATATCAAATATATATAAATGATGCATAGATGTATATATGTATATTTGTACAAATGTATTTCACATAGATTTGCCTTTTGCTACATGAAACTATAAGGTAGATTTTAAATTTATCATAAAATTTCTAATATATATAAATATTAACAAAAGTACAATATTAATATACTCATAGACTAAACAATTGAAGGATTCTATGAAGACTCTTCATATCTCTTTTATTCATTTCTTTTTTCTTACTAACACATAATATTAAAACATACATCATTTCAGAGTCTTACTATGATAAATGATAATGTACTGGCAGATAAATATCATTATGCATTTGTACCAAGCAAGAGAATATCCAATACTAAAAATGAACCCTAAACTAACTCTGAAGTTGGGAATATTGTGGTGTGTCCATGTGTGTTCTCCAGTTGTAAGAAATGAACAGCTTTAATGGAGATCACTGATATTGGAAGAGTCTATGTATATGTGGAGAAAGAGACATATGAGCTGTCTCTATTCCTTCTACACTCAGTTTTGATGTAAAGCTAAAATTGATCTAAAAAATTCTCACAATGTGAAAGAAATAAAAAAGAACAACATAGAACATAATAACGGGCCCTAACAGTAGGAAAAATATAAATAAAATCAAATATATTACAGCATTGATGAAGCAAATCTCTTCAGTCCAGCAATAATTGTTAAACCGAAAGAAGCATATGTTTTTTTTCTCTTAAAATACTATGTTCATCATTTGCCATAATGGGAAGTCTAATTTTGTATGGTCTTATACAAAATGAATAACATAGATTTCTTCTTGGAACCTAATAACCTATATTAGACAGAAAAGAATAGTCTTAAAAATCTATAAATGACATGAAAGTATAAAAATGGTACAAATGTAGAGTACAAAGAATACAAATAAGTCAATATGCAACAACCCTAAAGCAAAGTATTTGGTGAGGGAAGTGTAAGATGCAGGAAGCAGGTGTATAGCCAAATGGGATTAAAATAGGGAAAGGCTGACTCTTACTAAGCAAATTGGGACAATGACAGAAGTTGTGGGAATGTAAGTACTGTGCTAAAATAACAAGAACATTTACTGTATCAGGGTATAGATCAGAAGAAAGTAGAAAGAGAGTTTAGTGATATGTGATCTGTTGGATATGCAAAATAGAGTCGTTTGTGATTTGTAAGAAAAATTATTGCAATAAATTATAAAGTTTTTACTGTATAATTTGACAAAAGGAGCAAATATAAATGAGCATATTTCACAAATGAATGTTCTAGTAGGATAAATATTGTAATCTTAAAACAGATGATACAACAAATACATTTAGATGAGCCAAACCATAGCAAACCAAAAATATATTGAATGATACATTCTACAATACAGGATGACATTTTTAATTGTATAGAAGATTATAAGATGTTGTCTTATTAAAAATTATTTAAAGAAAAATGATTAAATACATTGAAATTGCTGTCAGGAATGTGCAATGATTCACAGGGTTTTACAATAGACTTATTTGGAAAGGCAACATAAATCATTAAAATTCAATTTCATCAGGGTGGGTTAGCATTAGTCACTGATGAACTATCGGAAGTTATCCAGGAAGCAATGCTTTAACCTGCTTTGTGGGGCACCACAATTTAGTGTGACACATGGGAAGCTGTAATTACTAACTGAGTGGCCAGGGGAACAAGAGCAAAACTGCTGGAAGGTCACCAGGCACTGGCAAACAAATTCAAGAGCAGAGAAATTAGCCATTGATTATAAGTGTGAGCACTTTAAATGTGAATGCCTAGCCCAGGTCCAAATGTTTTATTTTTTTTCTTATTTCCAGTTCTTTGACATGGGCTTTATTTATGTACCTTCTGACAAGCTTTTCAAATAAATGTCTCTAGATTAATATTGGCTTCTTAATCAAATTCAGAATCAGACTTCAAGATTTTCTAATCAGTTACACTTAATTTAGGAAAAACAAGAACATTATTCTATTTTTTCAAGAATAAGTCCAACTCCATATTATTCCATTTTATTCTGTTTCACCAGTGTGGCATTCATTAGGTGGACTGTGCATGTGTCAGAAATATACAAACTACATAGTAGTCTCTGTTAATGGGGAGATACGAAGATTAACAAAACAACAGTCCTGTGAGAACTATAACAATGAGTGGAGAAGGATGGACTGATTATCTCTAAAAGATGAAGTACTTATACTGTTTTATGAAGCACAACCGTTTGACAAAGTAACAATAAATATTGTTTTTAGAATGCTAAATTTCTTTTTCTGATGCAACATGTCTTCAAAAACTCAGGACAGAAAGGCTTTCCATTTTACAAGTGAAACGTCATCCATATCTTCAGTGGTATCACACATGATATGGTTATTAGAATGCCAGTGTTTCATCCTGGACAGTGAATTATGGCAACAGAAATGTAATGCATTGCTCAGTTAAACTTGGATAAACTGAAGGCAGAACAAATGATCTGTCAACTGTTATGCTTTGCAGGGTAATATCTGAAGCCAGTGTAAAGGACAAATATGGAAAGTCAGATAACTTGTCTGGACCAAAGGTATTAAACTGGAAATGATCTGGCAGAGTTCCCTTAAGTATGTCCATTATTGAATATTAATAGGTACATATTACCATCAACTAGATATATCTTTAGTTTCACACTATTGAAAACAAAGTAGAAAAGAAATCCTGGAACTCAGTATAACTACTTTAAGTTTTAGTTTAACAAATTCTAATAAAATCAATCCATTTGTTATTTCCATATTTTTCTACCAGTTTTGCAACACAGTATATACTATGGCCTGAACTTTCTATGTTATATTCTATTTCTAGAATAAGCAAATAGACACACCATCCATGTTGTCTTTCAGCACTTCAATGATTGTGTAAAAGGGTAAATATAAAACTAATTTCAGAAAAAAAGGCTGAGGGTGCTTTTCTAATACATGCAAGACTTGACGTTAAATTTCCAGTAGCCAAAAGAAAAATGAACAGAGAATATTGAGAGCCTTCACAGTGATACTGTAACAGAGAAATAACACCTAACAGCTGTGTTGTGACATAGAATAAAGGAACTACTAAAGGGTTTAAGGAAGAAGGTAATTATAAGTACTCCTCAAAGCTTTATGAAAAAAATAATTATGATAGAATCTGTTTATTTACTGATTCGCATTATGTATGTGTTAATAACTAACTTAAATCAAAGGATAGAAGTGATTTGGGATGTGTGCATGTGTGTGCATATGTGTGTGTGTCTCCTTTAGCCTATATTCATAGACACAGAGGGTTTTTTTGTTTTTTGTTTGTTTTCATTATTTTCACTCATTATTTTATGTGAGCTTTTGCTGGCATCTAACTTTATAATTTACTCAACTGATCATAAAATGTTCACCTAAAATGAAGCATGTATTGAATTTTCATTAAAGACTGACATCACAATTGTCAGTGTTTTGTGTTGCTGGAGGAGGAGGACATCTTTATTTGGAAACCACGTAGTAAGTATGGTTTCATTGTATGGAAAGATGGACAGAGGTACTAAGCAGTCAAAAAGTAGGCCCCATTGGTTATCCAGATGTATTCTCTTAACTGCAAATATATGCTCTACATATTGCTTTGTGTTCCTGGTTCTTTGACTATTTTTTTTTGCTAGTCATTTTTGATCATGGAATGACTTGAGAGAGGCTACAAAGTTGGAAGAGAAACAAGAAGCCTTATCCTCGTCAACCAGTTGTGGATCCTGGGTAAACTCCTTCAAACTTAGAATTAGGCATCTTTATTTTGTTTTTTAATTTTGTTTTGTATTCTTGTTTTTCTCTTAATTTCAACCTAATCAGTTAGGTTTAGTCTAATTTATATATTATAAAGTGTTTTGATATCTATTTAAAGTTTTCAACAGGTTTGTATCAATTAGAAAATATTTGTGATGCCTCTTAAATACAGAAAAGAAATTATAATTTTGAGCTAAGGTACAATATGAACAAAAAACCAATCTTCCATATTAAGGCCTTTGGAAAATATACAGCCACGAATTCAGATGAACGACTAATAAACTGAAAATCAGTCAAATAATAGTACATCAGGAACAACAGTGAATTTTTTGTCCCAAATAATTTATTAAAGGAAAATTCAAACATCAAGTATTTTGAAAAGCAGCAGGAATTTCAGTACAAGAGGCCAAACACCAAATGTTTTGGAGTGGCTTTTTGACTGTTATTTCCCTTTTATTAGTTTTCATTTTGGGTGTGTGGAATAAAAGGGGGCAGACAGGGGGTTTGTTTATGCTGTAAGGCGATGGAATTGAACAAAAAACTAGGCAGTTTCTAGATACCAATTTTCTAATGAAATTGCGCTTAAACTGAAATACGGTCCACATAAAGATTGTTTATTGGTGATGGGATAAAAAATACACAAATTAAATTCTATCTTAGAAAAAAATCAGATCAAAACAGAGGAAGGAAGAAAATGTAAAGTATATTGATAGCCATAATCAAGAATGAGAATAACCATTCGGCTAAGGTAGGATTCCCAAGGCTAAAAGAAGACAAGAAGTGAAGCTGCAGGCTTTTGACCTATGAAAACAAAGGCAGATAGGAATTAACTTTTCAATTTTGGTGAAATGCTTTGAATAGGATTCTTCTCATTCTTGAAATATTTTCTGAATGACCCATTTAAATACTGTTGTACCTATATGAGAATTATTGAAAACATAATATGAAACTGTAATGCTTCTACTTAGGGTGCTACTGCCAGCTGCTCATGTTTTTTGAGACTAAGTTCAATTTTTCTTATCATTGTTGGTTTTCAATTACTAGAGGCTTATGATTATATATATATATAAGTGTGAAAGACATGTATGTTGTTCTTAGTTCCACCTGACAAGCCAAGTCCCCAATAGCTGTATAATTTCTGACCATTCTTTCTTCACCCACCCTGAAGTTTCCATAGTATGGACAACAAATTCGATAAGATCCCATCTGTTTGATGTCTTCTTTCATTTTCTGTCTTTTGCTTATGTGGGTTATTTTCATTTCTGGCCTTTCCAAGTGATTTGATTTCTTATTTTATAGAACATTTCCTGCTGCTGTCCTTTCCAAATATGCCTGGTACATAGTGAATTGTGACTGCATTCTGGAGGAATATCAAAGTTTTGGACTGTGTCATCTCCAGAAGGACATACAAATTACCGACCTTACCATTTGATGGAAGACAATGTACTGATTTTCTTAATTTCTTTGAATATGTGCCATGGACACCTACCATTATTGCCTTCTACTCTGGTATTTCACAACTTTTAATAAAAGTAAGATATTTTATAAAGTTTGAAGGTGAACCTCCAGAAGTTCAAGGTCATTTTTATAGATTATAAAACAGCATTTGTTATAATCCAATCCCAAGAATTAACACTAAAATGCCAGGTCATTGAGGACAGGCAGTTCTTTTTGCTTGTTATCTAAATCCTGATGTCTCATTAAGTGTTCAATGAAGATTTAATGGCCTAAAATTTCTGATTGAACAGATAATTTGAATGTAGGCATCTTTGACAAAACTATTTATGTTTTGGAAATTCTTAAAGTCTTTTGAGTCTAAACTAAAAAGAAATTTCCATTTTCAGGATAGCTTGCATGAAAAATGTTATCTTGTTTTAAGTGTTTGTTTGATTCTTTTAATGGAAAGCTACCAAATATTACTATAGGATGAGTGTAGGAAATATGAACAGTAATGATTCAATTTTTCATAATCTTTGAGAGTTTATGTGCATATTATATGAGGCAACAGACTTCTTAAGAACCTAAGCAATAAACGTTTTGTGTTATTTATAAATTGAATGCATGAGTATGCTGAAATGTCATCTGGTTCTTCTTTATCCATTTTCCCCCTCTAGGCTAGTCTGTTCTTGCCACTAGTCTTAATAAATGATAAATGCAGAATCTCTAATGAATTGGGGGCATCTTATATAATAATTTCCAATGGTGAGCTGAAAAAGTGATCTAGATACATTTATCTTTTGAGATAAATTCCACTTAACCATTAAGTCTTGTATATCTATTACCACTATGGTAGTTATACATGAAAGAATTTTCTTACAGCATTTCCATTATGTTCCTCAAATTGAATTGCTTTTATGAGACTTTGCTTATAAGCATACTTTTTACCAAAGGAAATAACTCTTGTTAGTATACTTAAAATTAAGTTTAAATGTTAGGGATAATAAAGAGACATTCAGCTAAACAAAAAATGACAAGCACATCTCTGATATTTCCTATACTTAAATCAACACTCAGAATTGGTCCTCAAGCAGGGATATATGGAGAAAAAAACTCCAACAGATTTCAAGAATGATAGTCCAGAGACAGGGATGCCCTATCAGATGTTTCATAGGACAGAGTTTCAATGAGAAAATTAGAACGACTATCCGTGAGAATCTTCTTCTGTCAAGGTTTAGGAAACTCATATGTCTTGAGACACAGGCAGATGAAAGGAGTCAACACTGTATGGTTCATTTATATTTTTTTCTCATCAACCTGAGTATTTGAATCTCATAGTTTTGGCATGCTGAATAGTCCTTCACCCATACAGATAATAAAAATGAAATTTTATAAAATAGCTTCAGTTATAAATGTAAGTAGGATGCTCAAAACCTTTACCTCTGTGGTAAAGGTAAAGTAGTAGCTAGAGGTCACCCCTGAACTATTTAGTTTTAGCTTAGAATAGTTTTACTATAAGACTTTAAAAAAAAGAAATCATCCAGATAACATAAGTTATAGCAATGAATATCTAAGAATACTCATTTAACAGTAGGTATAGTAGGCATTATATCTCTCTGAATATTTATTGCATAACTGAGATTAAATTAATTTGCAGGTAATTTATCATATTAATGTTATCTAAAGTATGATTGCATTACATCTTGTCAAGTATGACTTTATTTTCTCTAAAAACAGCACATATCACTCTTATTACATACTGTTCTAAGACAAAAAAATATGAGTTAGGTTATTAAGTTACTATAATATATTAGTTGTTATTGATAAAACAATAAATTAATGCTTCCAAACCATTTGAACCAATTTTGCATGCTAAAAATAAAATTGAAAACACTCTGTTCAATTTCTTTCTCAGTTCCTATTTTCCTTTAAAGATTTTTAGTGATAAGATTCTGAAAACAATAACTTTTAATAATCTCTCTGGCAACACGACAAGGGATTTTGCTGAAATATTAATAATGCTTATTGTTTTGAGCTTTGGAAATGCAGAGTCTTCAATCTAATCTGACAAGTCAGACTTTGAAAATGCTTATTGAGTTTATAATGCTTAGCTTGTCAGTGATATTGCTGTTAATTAAAAAAACCCACAATTAATGATGTGAAAATAAAAAAAACTAAATAAAGGATAACAGAGTAAGGCTTTGTAGATTTATTTAAAAAACAATAACTAACTTTGAAATAATTTAAAAATTGTAAACACAAACTTTACAATTAATTTCATCTGATTGTTTACTTACCAAGTTTACGCTTAAGTAGGGAATTAATTTATAATCTCTAAGCTTTGCTTTGTGTATATGTAAAGATTATTCTGATTATGAAAAAATAAAATAAAAATAGCTTTATAAAAAGGTATATGATATTAGGTGTTTGTCCAAAATTGTTTAGCTAATCGTCATCAAATTCAGGGAGAAATGGTTTCTCATGCCCATTTTAACGGATGAAGAAGGTCAAACAGGGAAGACAACTGTCTTAAATATCATACACCTATTAAGCAGGGAAGTAAGAATTTCAGATATGTTTATTTGAGGGGCAATTTCACATGCATTATGTCCTAATAGGTGTAACTTTATTCCTTTCATTTACAAAGGCAGATTTCAAATATTCTATATTTATTATTCTGGGATATGATTGGAGAACACTTTTCAGTGAGCTTTCTGTCACTGGGTTCCATCAAAACAATGATTGTTTACCTAATGTGTACTTCAAACTTGAGGGTGGTTAAAATAGAACTTCCTAGTCTCTTAAAGCTCTAAATTTTCATTTAACAAGAATATTTTGTGCATTAAAAGTAGCAGCAATTCTCTGTGATGACACTTTTTTGCTATACTATTCCTTTGGCATGGTACTGAGGACAGTTTTCTTATGACAACCTTATGTGGGTGGACATTATTCAATTTGAGTCAGAGTGGGGAATTAGAAGCTCCAATTTTGAACTGAAAGAAAAAAGTAGTCAATCAAAGATATCTGACACTAGCTTACACAGATGTTCTGTCTTCCTCTGACTCATTCTTTGAAGATCAGAAAGTGATAAATTTTATTTTTGATATAGTAATTGGGTATAGTCATACTATAACTCATGTATTTCATATTTTGGGGTTTTTTTGCTTTGTTTTAATGCTCCTGATTTTGACCCAAGATCTAAAGTGTTCAAGGAGTTTCTAAAATAAAAGAGGATATGTTAGTAACAGGATCAATTTTGAAAGAAAGGTACAAGTTCATATTTCTAAGGAAAAATAATACTCTCACAAAAGGATTAGGGGGGTAAAAAGAATCCTCAGTCCTTTGGAAAAACAATAATAATGATACTGTTTTGCTGGCTAGACTTAGCACTCTTTGTCCCTAAACAGAGTTGAGAATGATAAACTAAAAGATTCTTATCACTTCTCACTTCTGTCTCACTGATGAAACTTTAGGTGGTATTATGGAACTTGCTCAGACTGTGGGATTAAGTTTTACACAAGATTGTATAGCTCTTAACTTCATATTTTTTATTTCCCAATCTTTATTATCTTAGAGTTGTTGATGGTCGCTCAGTTTTTTTCTAGGCCCTAATCTTTGACAGTCAGTGAGGAAGATGAAAATTGCCCAAGTTAAAGAATACACATAAAGAAAAATAGTAAACAAAACAGCAATGTTTCCATGTTATCATCCATGGGAAAAAACAAATATTATTGTAGACAATGTACATGGTACTAATGAGCCATGTGAACAAATACTCATTATGAGACAAAATTAGACATATCCTTCAATATAATACACATTTCTTTATGGCTCTTCCACAAGTACTAATGTATGAATGGAGTTCCATGAGTGTGTCAATGACTAGAATACTCAGACGTTAAGGTGTTAACCACTCACCACACAATTTTTCAGCAAGAAAAGTTATTAGCCATTTTATAGATAAATCTGGATAACACAAAAGGTCAAGTTAGTTAATAATTCTATATAAATGATTAAACTGTCTCACATCCTCCAATTCACTCTGTCATATTAGATAGCAGGAATTTTGTTGTTAGCCTGGAATGAACCATGGGATGAACACTACTACTTTACATAATTTCTCTTGGCAGTAGCAAAAGGAATTGTCCCTAACAAGGGACAACTGAGACATCACTGTAAACCAGATCACCTTGTTCTGAGAACCAGCAGACTGCATTCATACCACAAGCACACTATTGGCAAAGGGTAAATATGTTTGATTTAAGATATTCTGTCATACATAATTGATACAAACTGATTTTCACACACTTCATTGATTTATTCTTGAGATAAATATTGATATTTTAATACTTAAAAACAATTATGTCTTGAGTATTTACCTTTGGGAATATCTAGCATGCATTTAAATCTATTCTATTTTCAAACTTAATGGTACCAAAACCCCTCTAAAGTAAAGGACTTTTGGAGTAGTAGGAAAGACTGCAAGACATAGAATTAAATCCTGTCACTAATTTACTTTGTGATCCTCAGGAAATTATTTAGCTTCCCTGATGGATTTTTTTAAAAGAAACACAATAATCACTCTAACTTTAACTAAATAATGGCTAAGGAAAGACATTCACTAAGTAATAGCTACCATTATGCCATTAAATTATGACCCAAAAGCTTTCTTTCGCCTCCTAGATTGCATTTGCACAAATAAACAATCAGTATAAGATTTTTAAAGTGTAAAAATAAGCAGATTCAATTGTCAAAGAAGTTTGCTACATGCCACATCCCCTTTATCTTAGTAAATAAAAATGAATTTAAAAGTAATTAAATATTTTGAGAAATCCTAAAATTTATAAAAGATCTTGTTCAGTTTTATGAACTAGCAATCTTATAACCTCATGAAACATCATGAAAAGATCCCTTCCCAGATGATAAACTAGTTATGAATGTTTTTCTCCTGTTCCAGTTAGAGAAACAAGAATTGCCAAATTCTTAATTGCTAAAATACCAGATTATGTATAGTAAATATTTCATATTAACTTTAATGCTTAGTTGCACCTGCATACCAAAATTAAGACTAGATTGTAAAAATGTGACGGCAGAAAATTGAGGAATGGTATAAAAGTGAAATGATAGTGTTTAAGGCCACGATTTGGCATTAAATTCATGTAGGCCTGCTGTTTTTTAGTAACTGAAACTTTGTTTGGAACTCAATATACTCAAGATCTCATTTAAATTCCTATTGAAATTGTTTGTCCTGAGTGAGAGATACATAGCATATGTGAAAATCATCATATTATAGGAAGTACTCTTATAAAGATAAGATTATATTCAGTACAACATTTGTAGAAATAATGGAGGTAGCTTAAAATACAGTGCATATTTGAATTCCTGTGCTTCATGAAGGGCATCAACTCTATTTGTTTTAATTATCATCAATAGTACTAAAGTTTACTTAGAACTTGTCTTCTCTATATGTATTTCCTTCTGTAGACCTAAAATTTCTTTGAGTTTGCTGTTGTTTTACCCAATCATCTAGAAAGTGGAAAAGCAACTGCAGGAATCCAAGTCTCAATTTATAATTACTTCTCAAGAAAAAGAAACACAAAGCATATAGCTGTTACTTCTATTTTATTGTTATGTTTAACATTTTAAGAAGAAAAATATGTTATTTTAAAGCTTCATTTTAGTGAACTGAATATCTATCACCGATACCGGCTAAGTAGTAATATTAATTGCAGTTTATCAGTGTTCTAGATGTTTTTGCTGTCAAACTTCTCTCGCCATAGTTGTGTAAAACAAAACTTTCCATTGTTATTGCAGTTAAATATAGTTAAGCCTGAGAACACTTTCAAAAGTTGAATAAATTTGGGCATTTAAATAATCTGATATTTACTGTCCAACTCTGGCCTTTTGAGATACCTCAGTACTTGAAACTCGCATTATATTTTCTGTCCAAAATTGCTCATTCTATTGAATCTTTTTAACATTTATAGAAAAGGACAAACAATTCACCTACCCTGATAAAGCACATGGTAACTTCCTGAATTCTTTGGATTTAAAATAAAATGCCAACTTGTTTTGTTAGCCATTGCCAGTTCTAAATTGCACTATGATATGTAATGCAAATTTGAGCTCTTAATTAGTAGGATCTGTTTTGCTCAAATAAACAACAGTGGAGGAATTTTTCAACATATTGCACCTGTTACCTATGTAGAAAACAGATTTCACATCAGTGAGAGAAGACACACCAGTACACAGGTTGCTGTGGACTGATGCTTTAGTATTTCTTTAAGCAACACTATTTCATAGTGGGTTTCACAATGGATATGACAAATTTTACCTTTGTTGCCCACAGAATTTCTGCCTCTAGGTTGTTTTCGAAAGATAAGATGATAAAAAATCAAGGCAATGGAGTGTGTGGTCAGAGGAAGAATTCTTTTGGAAGTTTTGTGAAGAAATAAGTCTACATACATATATCTATTTAAAATATGTAAATACTGCATATGCATCTCTGTTAAACATAATGTGTTCAACTAACATTTGCATTTGCATGAATATAAACTGAAGGCTGCTTCATGAAATGACAAAAATGAATAAAGAAAACAGAATCAGAAAGCTATATAGATAATGTAAAAGGCAAGATATTATTGAAAGTAGCATCATGAATCCTTTGCCTACCATTTGTTTGTTTGTTTGTTTTCCAAGATTTCGGGTCTTAGACATCAACCAATTACTGAAAATGTTTAACTGTAGGAATTCAGGTATCCAACAACTCTGATTTCAAAACTGTTGCTAGTTTCAGCTTAATGAATTTATCATTTTTAATCAAAAGCATTTCTGGATACTGGCTATGCTGGATTGTGGCATGAGACAGATTTGAGTGAGTGAAATGAGCAGAGCACAGATCTCAAAGAAAGAGGTCTGAAAGTTGTTATTGGAATTAAGGCAAAGAATGGGGTTTTCGAAACTCGAGGGGAAAGTATCTCATTTACAAGTTGGACCTATTTACCTAAAGTCATTTTTCATCCAGAAAGTAAAGAGAGACATTTTTTTCTTAGCCAAACACCTACAAAATAGCAATTAGGGAAAGAAGGAAAATCAAAGTTTCTTGTTTAGAAATCAAATATTTGAAAGGTGTTCAGACAACATAACTGATATCTTCCTTCTCCCCTGGGTCCCTTTGCTTTTTTAACTAAATTGTCAATCTGCAAGAAACTGGTTTGAAAATTAGCTCTTCCTCAGGACATTCTTACTTTCTTATGCAAACATTAATCTTTAGGAACAAGAGATTTAGATTATCTAGGGGTGAGATCTGCAACCTTTAGATTTTGACAGTCAGATGCTAAAGTCTAATTAATATAGGCAAGTGGGTACTAAAGAAGTGACTCTTAATCATTTTCCCTCTTCTGTCTCCCTAGTGTTTCCCCGCTTCTTCACTCTTAGCAGTTCCCTCTGTTCAGCCTAAACCATATATCGTTCACCCCCTCCTTAAAGACTCCCATCCACCCCCGCCCTCGCCACCCCCAACCAAAGTCTCCTCCTGGTCACCTCCAAAGCCCGGAGAAGTGCAATGCACACAATGCCTCTGTTATAGGGCTTGAGCTCGAAACTGGGCATGCTCAGTAGCGAAAGCGTCTTTTTCCCCCCTTTTTTTTCTATTTTTTCCCTCCCCTTTTAGTTTCAAACCCAGCATTTCTCCCTGTCCCACAGCTCTCTTTCCTCTACCCCTAATCCCCTGTCCGCTGCCTTCAGCGCCTTAATTCCTGCTTAACGCCTTTTAGCTGAAGGCCTGTGGAGTTTTAAAATATATAGAATTACTAAGTCATCTCCTATCCTTGCTAAATAAGCTTACTTTGGGCAAAAGCCTCACACTTTTACCTTAAAGCTTCAGGCCCCTCACCCACAGACAGGTAGGGGGAGTGCGAACACCACTGGATCCAGGAAATTAGTCCCAAGAAGGCTCCATCCAGGATCGCTAGCTACTGAAGTATTCCCAGAGCCCCCTGTTCTGCCTGGTGACAATTAGCCAAAGGTACCATAGCCACGATAGAAAACCAAAGTACGATTGGCGCTTTTCAATGTCATTGTTGTTGACTCATCCCTCTACTCTGGAATTATTCGATTCTACCGTAGATTTGAAGACCCTAATGTCCGTCCTCTGCCCCAGCCCCCACTCCACCTCCTCATTCCAGGCTTTCCAAAATTTCTTTTCCATCCTCCTGGATTCCTGGATTCTTGTTTGCTCTCTCAGCGGAGCACCTCGTGTATGATTCTCTCTCTCTCTCTCTCTC
>LOJH01011195.1:19305-30080 GCA_001685095.1 Ellobius talpinus
CTCTCTCTCTCTCTCTCTCTGTGTGTGTGTGTGTGTGTGTGTGTGTGTGTGTTCGCGAGCGCGTGCGCGCGCTCGTTCCTTTCCTTGTTAGTGTGCTGGAGGAAGAGAACGGACTCGAGTATGCATATGTGGTAGGGTGATGGAGGTTAGTGCAACCGCATTAGGAAACTAGGGTTCCATTGCCTGGGGATCAGGGTCGCTCCTTCCTAGGGGATGTTTTAGGCAAAAGATGAGGTGGATACCGGAAGGAAAGCATTTTGTCTTACCCAGTGTGTGGGTAGAAAAGGACTTAAGTGTGGGTTTCTGTTGGAGGGTCAAGCGGCTCAGGAATGAGCCCGGATCGAAGTGGTTCGGGTGTCCGGAGGGAGGGCTGCGTGGAGCCAGGGGCGGGGGCGGGGGCGGGGATTCGTCGCGTGTATGTAAAGGTGCAGCCTGTGTGCGAAGGTCTGGGTGCGCGCGCGGTGTCTGGCCGGGTGCGCGCGCGCCGCTGCCCGCTTGCTTGCCTGCTAAAGGCTGTTTGTTGGTTTTGACCGGCAAGCGGGCGCCAAGAAGCTGGATTCCCATATCTTAGAGACCGCCGCGGAAACTGAGGAGTGAGTCGGAATGCGGTGAGCCCTCTACAGGACTTGGGGCTCCAGAGGTGAGTAAATTTCTAGCCCGGGCTGCGCGAGCTCCAAGGAAAGGCGCGCAACCTCTTCCAGGCTGGGCTTGGCACAGTGCATGTGCGCGCGCTCAGAGGGAAGCAGGTATCTTATTATTTTTAGTTGGAGTCGTGTTGGTTTGGGGTCCATTGAGTAGACAAAGTGGACACGTTGACAAACCCCCACCCCCAACACATACACTCACACACACACACACACACTCACACAGACACACTCACCTCCCACTTGCCTACCCATGGCGTGATCTCTTGTTCTAGAGGGCTGAAAGAATCCTGGTGTCCTTTACAACCCTGCCCCGGAGGAGCCTGGGCAGCAGGAAAAGTGTCCAGGTCTGTGGCACTGTGAGCTGTCGGGGCTGCTGCTGGGCTGAGCTTTGTGCTCAGTGTCCTACTCTCAGGCACTGTGCGGGGACTTGGATGTGGTTTTTCAGGCGGTGGCCTGCGGACTGCTCTGAGACTGCTGGCACTCAGGAAGATAGGCAATATGTGTGGAAGAGCCTGTGGGTAACTCTGAGAACCCAGCAAAGCCGGACAGCGACACTTTGCTAGGTTTCTAAATGTTGAGCTGATTTTTGCCTGGGCCGGTGAACAGGATCCTATAGTTGGCCTGGCAGGTGGGGGTAGGGAGCAATGCCCCGGCCACAGCTCGAGGGAACAGAACTATGGAGTCACTCTGTGTCAAATGGGTCTTTGATGCCCCAGTGCTATACCCCTCCTGGCCTGAACTAGTCATCTCTTCTTCTTGCACACCAACTGCACTTCCGGATCTAGAAAGGCCAAAGAAAACTCCAGCAGCTACCTCTTGTGGGATGGGAGCACGCGGAGAAATGTGTGCACAGCGGGACTGAAGGCCCCCGCGACATCAAGCACAGTACCCCGCCCCCTCCCGTGCCACCCAGCCTGCGAGGCTGCTGCTCAGGCAGGGTACCAAGGAGGGAGCTGCGCGCCTACTCTGGGCACAAGGATGCGGCAAAACATTGCGGTACGCGCCAGTGGCCCCTCCATCCGTCGCCTCCAGCTCAAGCTAGCACTCAATGGGGGCGACAACGGCCGGGCTCTCCACTGTTCTCCCCCACCCTACCCCCACCTCGGTTCTCAGGGAGGGGCAGCTAAGGTTTCTCATGTCTTCTGCTGTGGTGCCACGTTGACTTGCTGACCCCTTTGGCAGTTGTTTGCACTCTGCAGGCTTGCTTTCTCCGCTTGGGCATGGAGCGCTAGGAGCGGCACTCTGGTGGATGATGGGTTTATGATAGAGCATGGTTTGTGCAGTCCTGGGCAGCCTAGGGAGCTGAAGGTCTTGCTAGGCATCACCAAGAGATGGAAATACTGAAAGGCAAATTCGACCCTCTTGGAAGCCTGAAAGGTGGTTTGGGTTTCCCAACCCATAGTTTGTATTTTTTTTTTCTTGGTATGTATTTTTGCTCTTTGTCACGATTTTTAGAATATATTAGTGGTATCCCTTTTCCTTACGGTTACTCTTCCTGGATTCTTTTTTTTTTCTAACCTCGCTTCCCACAGTTCTCCAGCTCTCAGTGTCTATTGCCCTATCACTGCCTGTTGGGCTCTCCTTGGTGGGCTGACTCTGACTTGCTTGTTTGATCCAGCTGCTTTTGGCTTAGTCTGTTTCACTGGAATTACATTTGGGAACTTCCTAGCTCGTCCTTGCGCCTCCCCCACTCCCTTTGCTACTTAAAGTAGAAATTACTAATAAGAGGGCAGCTTCATATATTTTTCACGTCTGTTACGATTTTGCGCTGAATTCTGGTTATTCAAATTTTATTTTGTTTTGTTTTGCTTTTTGTGTTTTGTTTGTTTTTAGTTTGGTTGCATTTTGGTTTCTTTGTTTTTGGGTGGGGGTGGTTGGGAACAAGAAATGACTCAACTGAACTAAAATAGCTGTTGAAAGCTACAGCAACACAAGGCAAAAAGAACCAAGTGAAATTTTGATTTTACAATTGAAGTTGTTTTTGGGTGATGTCATGCTTAAAATTGTGACTTCTTTTTGCAACGACAGTCATGCTATAACAGTGAATAGAGGAAATGCTCACCTATATGGCAAACAAATAGCATCTCATCAGTGATGCTGGCTTGATTCTTAAAATGAAAGCCTTCCTGGATCTTGGCTAATAGTTGTCTACCTTGAGTCACATTTGATTTTTACCACTAGCTGATTCCTTGTGAGGAAAAGGAGAAGAAGAAAAAAAGAATTTTTGTGTGACACATTTCTTCTTTGCCCCATTTTCTCATTGTTTACCTGAGGAATTTATTTACTTAATTAATATTTGGTGGTGATCATATGACAATTGCANNNCTGAGGAATTTATTTACTTAATTAATATTTGGTGGTGATCATATGACAATTGCAGCCAGCTTCCTCCCATTCACTGTTGGAAAGATTCACAAGCCTAAAATTGCATCAGTAAAATGGTAAAATGCATACTGTTTGTATCCCATATGTGTTCCATTAATTTCCTTTCCATGAGGCAGAAACTCTCTCTCCCTCCTTCCCTTTCTTCCTCGTGTGTGTGTGTGTGTGTGTGCGCGCGCGCGCGTGTGCGCGCGCACGTGCGCACAGAGGTTTTTATGGGGTTTGCTTTAAAGGGTTAATTTTTGAGCCATTAAACTCTTGCAAGAAGTAATTCCTCATTTGTTTACAGGCAGGGACATGGAGTTATCTTTTAGGGAGGGTGTTTTGGAACTGAAATATTTAGAATTGAATATATCTGCTTCTGCCAAGGACTGTGCCCAAGGACTGTGCCCAAGGACTGTGACATGTGGACTCCTCTTCCTCTGCAGTGACAGGCTGTGACCAAACTGAAGGTGATATGCGTTTAAACGAAGGGGTCTGTAGGGACTGGGTTCAAACTGACAAGTGAAGAACAGGAAAGGACCAGACAGGCAAAAAAGCCATTTCTGGTGGGTGGAAATACTGCCTGGAAATCAGCTGAGCAGGGCAAGAATAAGCAGGTCCCTTTTCTGCTTCCAGGGACCTCAAAACAAAAAGCATTTTAACTCTATTTTGGAAATGACAGACAGCAAAGAAGGTGCTGTTTATTAATCTGCCAGTTCTCTAGAACCCCATAGGGTCATCTGTGCTTTAGAAAGCAGATTACAGGAGCTAACTGATTCATGGCAATGTGCTTACCTAAGTACCAAAACGCAGTCAAATTTTTTTCCAGGGCACATTTCATGTAGCTCTTTTAACTGTCTTCTTTAAAGGATCCCAGTCCTCCCACTGCCATCCTTCACTGAAATCTGAGTTCAATTATGGTCTCTAACTAGTTTCAGTTTCTAGCAGAAGCCTAGAGAATAGATTTAAACCAATTGTGGTATGTTTGTGGTGTAGAGGACATGAAATAAATGATGCTCTAGGTATATTCATTTTGGTTGCAAATTGCAAGCTCTAGGTTAGTGCTTAGGGGCAAATGTTGTTGGTTCAAATTAAAAATTGAATTTATTAACATGTAAGTATAATTTAAAATCTCTTTTCTTACCATTTGTTGTATATTCTACACATGTACAAACTACAGATATAAAGTATTGTTCAGTGGAGTAAAAATCTGGCTTCCTTAAAAATTATGATGCTAGAGATTGTAGCCATGTATTCACAATGAGATAATTAAGCACAAATATATTTTTCAAGGAATGATCATTGAAAAACTGTTTTCTTTTTATTTTTTAGATTATTTCTCTTTATTCAGAAGCCTAGATTTGTTTGCTGATTGCAAGAAGATGTTTCTTTGGCTCTTTCTGATTGTGTCAGTCCTGATTTCTTCAACAAATGCTGATTCTGATATATCAGTGGAAATTTGCAATGTGTGTTCCTGCGTGTCAGTAGAGAATGTGCTCTATGTCAACTGCGAGAAGGTTTCAGTCTACAGGCCAAACCAGCTGAAACCACCTTGGTCTAATTTTTATCACCTCAATTTCCAAAACAATTTTTTAAATGTTCTCTATCCAAATACATTCGTGAATTTTTCACATGCAGTTTCTCTGCATTTGGGAAATAATAAGCTGCAGAACATTGAGGGAGGAGCCTTTCTTGGGCTCAGTGCATTAAAGCAGTTGCACTTGAACAACAATGAATTAAAGATTCTCCGAGCTGACACTTTCCTTGGCATAGAGAACTTGGAGTATCTCCAGGCTGACTACAATTTAATCAAGTATATTGAACGAGGAGCCTTCAACAAGCTCCACAAACTGAAAGTTCTCATTCTTAATGACAATCTTATTTCGTTCCTTCCTGACAATATTTTTCGATTCGCATCTTTAACCCATCTGGATATACGGGGAAACAGAATCCAGAAACTCCCCTATATTGGAGTTCTGGAACACATTGGCCGGGTTGTTGAACTGCAGCTGGAAGATAACCCTTGGAACTGTAGCTGTGATTTGTTGCCTCTAAAGGCTTGGTTGGAGAATATGCCATATAACATTTACATAGGAGAAGCTATCTGTGAAACTCCCAGTGACTTGTATGGAAGGCTTTTAAAGGAAACCAACAAGCAAGAATTATGCCCCATGGGCACAGGGAGTGATTTTGATGTTCGCATTCTGCCCCCATCTCAACTGGAAAATGGCTTCACTACTCCAAATGGTCACACTACTCAAACAACTTTGCACAGATTAGTGACCAAACCACCCAAAACAACAAATCCTTCCAAAATCTCTGGAATAGTGGCAGGCAAAGCCCTCTCCAACCGAAATCTCAGTCAAATTGTGTCATACCAAACAAGAGTGCCTCCTCTTACACCCTGCCCGGCACCTTGCTTTTGCAAAACTCATCCTTCTGATTTAGGACTGAGTGTGAATTGCCAGGAGAAAAATATACAGTCCATGTCTGAACTGATACCAAAACCTGTAAATGCCAAGAAGCTGCATGTCAATGGCAATAACATCAAAGATGTGGACATTTCAGACTTCACTGAATTTGAAGGACTGGATTTGCTCCATTTAGGCAGCAATCAAATCACAGTGATCAAAGGTGAAGTGTTCCACAATCTTACCAATCTGCGCAGGCTTTATCTCAATGGCAACCAGATCGAAAGGCTGTACCCTGAAATATTTTCAGGCCTTCACAACCTGCAGTATCTGTATTTGGAATACAATTTGATTAAGGAAATATTAGCAGGCACTTTTGACTCCATGCCCAATTTGCAGCTACTGTACCTGAACAACAATCTCTTAAAAAGCCTGCCCGTTTACATTTTCTCTGGAGCACCCCTTGCTAGACTGAACCTGAGGAACAACAAATTCATGTACTTACCTGTCAGTGGAGTCCTTGACCAGTTGCAGTCTCTTACCCAGATTGATTTGGAGGGCAACCCTTGGGACTGCACTTGTGATTTAGTAGCGTTAAAGCTGTGGCTAGAGAAGCTAAATGATGGGATTGTTGTGAAAGAACTGAAATGTGAGACTCCTGTTCAGTTTGCCAACATTGAACTGAAGTCCCTCAAAAATGAAATCTTATGTCCTAAACTCTTAAACAAGCCATCTTCACCATTCACAAGCCCTCCACCTGCAAATACATTCACCACTCCATTGGGTCCCATTCGAAGTCCTCCAGGGGGTCCAGTGCCTCTGTCTATTTTAATCTTAAGCATATTGGTGGTCCTCATTTTAACTGTGTTTGTTGCATTTTGCCTTCTTGTTTTTGTGCTGAGACGCAACAAGAAACCCACAGTGAAGCACGAAGGTCTGGGGAATCCTGAGTGTGGCTCCATGCAACTGCAACTAAGGAAGCATGACCATAAAACAAATAAAAAAGATGGACAGAGCACAGAAGCATTCATTCCACAAACCATAGAACAAATGAGCAAGAGTCACACCTGTGGCCTGAAAGAGTCTGAAACTGGGTTCATGTTTTCAGATCCTCCAGGACAGAAGGTCCTGATGAGAAATGCTGCTGACAAAGACAAAGATTTACTGCATGTAGATACCAGGAAGAGACTGAGCACAATTGATGAGCTGGATGAACTATTCCCAAGCAGAGATTCCAATGTTTTTATTCAGAATTTTCTTGAAAGCAAAAAGGAGTATAACAGCATTGGTGTCAGTGGCTTTGAAATTCGCTATCCAGAAAAACAACAAGATAAAAAAAACAAGAAGTCACTGATAGGTGGTAACCACAGCAAAATTGTTGTGGAACAAAGGAAGAGTGAGTATTTTGAATTGAAGGCAAAACTTCAGAGTTCCCCTGACTACCTACAGGTCCTTGAGGAGCAAACAGCTTTGAATAAGATATAGGCCATGTAATCCGACTTCATACAGAGGACATTATTTAATGATGAAAGTGCCTTTTGTTGACTTCTAATTTCCAAATACTATATTATCATTAGGCATAGAGGCAGGTGTTTCCAAGGGTATCTGATTAACTGTAGCCGTAAAGATGTGTCAAGTAGAAGAGAATTTCCTTAATAGATTTTACTACATAAAACCTATACTGTGGAGTCCTGTGGGGATACTGCAAACTCTATTGCCAAAGGGATGCTTTATAAACATAATATACTGAATTTAACCATAAGAGGCAAATCAGTTTTGTACTCTGATACAAAGCCTTCGTCTCTTTTTGCTTTGTAAAGCAAACTCAAGAAAACTGGTACCAGTGTTTGTACCTCAGCTGGGTCATTCATCTTGCACGTAGATTAAGTTGGTGAAACTGGAATAACCCTTCTTGATTTGTGGCATTGTAACAACTCTGTGTAAAGATTACCTGAAAAGTGTATAAAACAAGCATGCAAAGAGAGAACATTTGATAGTATTTGTAAATTGGTAAAATATATGGCCTGCATCTTGAAACTGCTGGATTTATATTGTTAAATTGTGCAAATACTTGTTTAAAATATATCATGCATTACATAACTATAAAATAAATTTGAACACTTTAAATATTACCTGTCTATACATAAAATCCTAAAGGAGAAAAAAATCAATGTGAGTTGCATAGCATTTGTGGTGATCTAGAGACAAATGTGATGTTTATCAGAATTAAACATGGCTCAAATTAAACTAGAGTTTGTTCTCAGTTATGTCAAATACCCACAATCCTTAAAGGTTGTCCCAATTAGCAAAGTGCTTACCGTGTGAGCGCACCCAAATCTATTTTTGTAACATAATTCATATTTATGAAGTACTTTATGTACTAAATAGGAAAACATGTACTCCTTAATATGTATTTAATATGCCCAACTTATATTCCTGATCACAGCAAATTTATCAGTAAGTATAAATTGCGAAAAGAAAAAAACATTAAAATGAAACTGAAGCTAATGTGTACAGAAATATTTTGGGCTCTCTGATCAGGTGTAATTTAAAAGTAGAAAAAAAAAGTACAAAAAATACCCACAAAAATTAAAAAAAAATCTGTGCTATTCTTGTGAATTGAGCATATTATCTTCAGATTTGTTACCAACTGTGCATTTTAAAATGGGCTCCTTAGTTCTATAGTATTGTGTCTGGGGCAGTTGTTATTTGCCATCAATTGTCTTGCTTTTCAGGATTCTATGAGCTTAATTCAAATAGTTTTAATTACAATATTTAACAAAATAATGACTAAGGATAATATATCTTGTATGCATCAGTATCCTGTTCTTTCATCATTCTGACTTCTATCAGATAATCTAGTAGAACTGTAAACATCACAGTAAATCTTGGCTATCAAAGCCACAGTGTAAAATGTTGGCACTGGACTCAGATGAATTCATGATCTACAACTACAGCTGATATGCCCCTGTGTTTGTGTGTGCTGTTAAGATCTAGATCAAAATTGATCAAATGAAGTATTTGATAATTTGTTGATATCTGAAGATGTTTAATATCTCTGATTAGAAAATCAATATTCAAAAACTCATTGCCTTTGCCTTCTTCTCCAGTTTTGTGTGCGTGTGTGTGTGTGTCTGTGTGTTGTGGTGTGATTAATTATTGTATTATTCAGACAGGTAGCCAAGAAAGCAAACAGGTATTCTTCATGAATTTCAAGTGGCAGATATTTTGGTGTAGCTTCTAAAAGAATATTACAGTTAAAGTTGTAACAGCAATCCCTTTATTAAATACTAATTTCAAGATTTTATTTGTTCATCCATTCCACTTTTTTAAAGAAAATCTGATATTATTACAAGTGTATGTATGTGAGTGTGTGTATGTGTGTGCACGCATGTGTGTTTGGGTGTATATTCATATATATATATATAGTTAATTTGGAGGGTTTTTTTAGATAGCAAATAAAATCTCCCTATGTATGTGCTGGTGCTCTTAAAACTTTAATGTGTAATTTTCAGTTTCATGACAATCTGTGAAACTTTATATAAATATAAGTATGTCCAAACAAATAATGCTTTCTGATCTTGAAAGAAAAGAAGTGTGTTCAAATGCTAATTTTCATCTGCAGTTTCATAAGGACATTTAATATGCCATTACCATGCATGCATGCATCCATGGATTAAAGGGCTCCTAATGCACACTGACAAGATAAAGATGTGAAGGCTTCCAACAAAGTGTTTTTGTTTATCCTGTCAATAAAGTGTGAATTCCGAAATCGTAAATGGACACTTATAGGAGGAACAAGTAAGCTCCATGCATAATCTGGGTCTAATAGATTGTTGGGATCATGCCTTTTTATTCAGTGTGATGATGCTTGGAAGATGTTTCAAAGTTTCTGCAGAATTGTCAGCGGCAAGAGTACCTACCACCATCTCAAAGTTTACTGTAGTATATCAGCTATCTCACACTCTACTGGTGAAAACTATAAATGCTCAAAAACTTTTAAGAAAAAAGAGTAATTTAACTGTATGTGCTTATTTGGAGGTTCTCCTTGTAAATGGAAGTTAATGAATTCTTGGTTAAGGTTAATTAATATGCTTTCCTTAACTAAAGTCATTGTGCCTACATTATACAGTGTATGCTATTTTGCACCTATCATTATTTCTTGTATCATTTATGGTACTGTAGTTACGTATAAATTCTTAGTTAAGGACAAGAGCAGTTTAAATACTGTATCTGTGTTTTTTGGCTTCAGCTATATTCTTGATGTTAGTTTAACCCCTTGAGATATAATATGTACATGGTAAAACATTTTTTTAGTAGACTTTGATTCAAATATTAAAAAGGCCAAGAAGTGATCATCTCTAATGTGTTATAACACATCATGGTCTTCTTGGCATTGTATTCTTGTGTATGAACTGTGTTAGAACAGTTGCAGGGAATACTAGATCTTATGAAATCAGTGAAGGGGTGAGATAATATATTGTGTCTGTGTAATATAAATCAAGTTTTAAATTATTTTTTTATGAAATCAATAAAAATGATTCAATTCTTTAAAAATAAATCTTTGTGTAATTTTATGAGAAAGCAGCTATTAAAGTACAGTGATTCAAATATATAAGGTAAATTATATCCTATACTTAGTTTTCCATTCTAAACAACACTATCAACAAATATGTTAATTGGAAAGTTATTACAGCCCATTACCATTTGTTGCTTTTCATAAACATTTAGTTTTGTATGCCATAAGGAAGCAAAAATATTAAAGTACATGGCCTCATAAGTAATGCCACAGGTATTTCAGAAATATCAAAGTCAATCTAGAAATGTGTGGTGATAATATTTATCTACAATATCATTTGCAGGACTTACATGGATAGTTTCTGAAATGAGCACAGTGAGATTTTCTTTCATCTTTATTTTGTTTTCTTTAATTTTTTCTCATCATTGCATCCAAAGAGTTAGGAAGAAATTATATTAAGAATGTATTCATAGTTACTATTTTGAAATAAAGTAGAGAGTATGTATTATATTGTTTTTACCCTGGTTCAATTATTTCTATTTTAGATTAATTAATAAAAACAGGTAATGCTATAAAAATCTAATGTAAATCACAGCAAAGAACAGTTTTAATGAATTTTGTTTGCTTTGAATTACACCAAGGTATTAGAATTTATTAAATGTCATTTTTCTGGAACCATTAATAAAATTGTTTGGTACAAAGTTATTTCTGAAGCCACTGTTTGTTAAGTATATTTATATTTTCATCGTTTTTCAGAAAAAAATAAATAAAACAGTCACCAAACTGATTATATAACTCAAATTTAAGGGTGATATATACACACACACACACACA
>LOJH01011196.1:0-16505 GCA_001685095.1 Ellobius talpinus
AAATGGGAGGAGGGGAGGAGGTGGAAATTTTTTAATAATAATAAAATGAAAAAAAATTGAGCAACTTACATGTAGCAGGTTCCCTGTGGTTTCTACAAATATAATTAAATAAGTGTGGAAAAGAATATTTTTGTTTTGATGTAATTCTTTTATGCACTGTCATTTTCAATTTTTTTCCATCATAGAGAAGGACATTCTTTTGTCCTTCACTTAAAAATGTGAATTGTAAACATTTTTACAACACCATTCCTTAATTTAGTATATTTATTTATTTAGTACGTGTTTGTGTAGATTAAGAATAAGACATTCTTTAAAAGTTGGTGCTGATTATTTTAAACATTTTCATATCTTGTTTATTGAAGTATGTGCCTATGATGACTAACTCAGAGGACAAATTGAAATTGCAACATAAAGCAGACAAAAATATGGTAGATTTATAGTTTAAGCAGCAGGAAATAAAACTATACCTATATCTGAATAAATGTGGTGTGTGTGTGTGTGTGTGTGTGTGTGTGTGTGTGTGTGTGAATCCTAAACACTTGAATGTGGACTTGACCATGATTTACTGGGCTACCTAAGCCCAAAAGTGATGAATATTTTTAAATTATCAATTTCCCTGTAGTAGAAGAGGCCAACACTTGGGTCCACACGTAATAAATATTCAGGCCATCTCATCCTGAGAACTTATATGGGCAGTGAATTACAAGGACCACTAGAGATCGATTCTGGGTTCATCATAACTCTCTGTGCCGGTAACTCACACCCACTTCATCACTTCTTCCACTGTTTGACCATTAGTTAAAACTATAATGAAGTTTGCTGTACAAGATTAGAATTTATTTTGCTGACTTATTCTCAGATCTTTTAATTTTAAAGATTTCCGTTTTCAGGCTTAGTTGGATTGTTAAATGTTTTCCTTCTTTTCATTTCAATCCTGAGCATTGGAAAAGCTTAGATGATAATGGTCAGAGAATCAGCAAACCTTAGGCGCTTGCAACCACAGAAAGCAGACATCCATTCCCATGGTTTCTACAAACACCAACTTTATCTTTTAAATCCCAGTTCTATTATCTTACTAGTGTGATTACAGAACATCAAAAAAGCTGCATTATTCTTCATGGTTTTTGTCACATCTTGTGCCACAAACTATTTATTTAAATAAATGTTATTTTTCAAATTTGATGCTCTATGCCTTAAAGGCAGAGATTACTGTATCTCACCTGCATTTGCTTTCCAGTAGACAAAGTCTCCATGAAATTACATCTTTAATATTGTGAAAGGAGCATAGCAGATGGCCTTGAGATTGAGTTCCAAATCGGCCGCTGATCACTGGTACAGTTTAGAGCAAGCTGGATCACTGCATCTGTGACTTAGGTGCCATAGAACTAGCTGTCTCAAAGTGATGGAAATAGCAATGAAATTCACAAGAAAGGGCATTTTATAAATATAAAAACATCTCCTGCATGTTATCTATTCTTGTAAAAAAAACAGACTGGATGTTGTCAACAAGGAAAAATTTTATCTTTCTGTTTTGGTTTAAATGTCATTTTCCTAAATTGTTTACAATGATTTTTCTTAATAAAAGAAAAGATTACAAATCCTATTTTCGTGACTTTAGGTTTTAAAGTGAGCCCATAAAAATTTACTAAATTAAAGCTTCATGTAAGAATAAATGGGAATATCTCAATCCATAACAAGATTGGTAGGATGGTAAATGGTAAGTGTATTTGCTCATTGTGTGGCCTTCCATGATTAGCATAGAGGGTACCATCTAATAAACAACCAAGTGCTTTCTTCATCATCTCACGATGGGAGCATTGGAATCAGAGCAGAGCGACAAGGGCAGTCCACAGGGGGAATGAAATATGCCATCATCCCCTGCACAGTGAGGAGCACAAGTTTGATTGTACACCTTTTCATTTTTCTCTTTACTGGGCCAGAAATGCAAATATTTGAAAAAATAACATTGAAAGCTTACATTTCCTTACCTGACAGAAAGAAACTTGCAAAAACAATGATTAGCTTAGTGGAGTGTGCATGAACAAGAAGTGGTCTCCATAGAGTACTTGTGTTTAATCAGTTAGGTACATAGATATAGAACGTAAATATTTGAATCTTTGTACAACTATTTCAGGGATCAGAATATCTGAGCAAACTATCCTGATTCCTCCCTATGAAAATGAATTTCCTTTCTGTTTAAATCACTTTAAACAGAAGCTTTGCATGTGACAACACAGTATGACAGCAATGTGTGACTTGTCTCAGTAACAGAGCTGTAAATAGATTAAGGAGAGGGGCTCAAGACTTACATCACCCTCAGAAATTCATCTTCAGGATCTTAGAAGATGCATGAAAACTCTCAGCACACATCTCAGGGGAAAGCCTGTGAACTGAACCTGAGACAATTCTGTGGCTATACTGTAGGAATCTAACAAGATGTCTCTGGGGGCTACGCCATTCTTACTGTACCTCAGGAGCTTATATGAGGCCTCCTACCCTGAGCATCAGTAGATTCAATGTCCACCAATCACAACAGTACCTGCCTTTAAATGTTTTTTTTTCTATTTATTGAAAATAACTTTTGCATCCAGATTGTTTTTCTGATACTGGTTTCCCCTCCATCATCTCCTCTGAGATCCTTCCCACATCTTTTTTCAAGAATTTCATATAATGTATTTATCATATTCTTAACCGCATGACTCCTCCTATCTTCTCCCTACCCACCCAGATTTGAATTTTCTTCATTCCTCCCCATCAAATCCAGTTTGTTTCCCAATTACTCTTGGAGGTGGGCTTTCCCTGAACTGTCATCACCTACCAGGGGTCACTTCACTGAAGAAAGATGGTTTTCCTTCTTACAGAAGCTATCAAACACCTGAAGCTCCTCAGCAAGTGGTGAGACTTTGTATCCACCCACCTGCCTCCATGCTAGGACTTTGTCTGAGTTGAGCTTTTACCAGTCTTGTGCATCTCGTCACGATTGCTATGAATTTATGTTTAATCTCTCTGCTGTGTCCAGGGGAGACTGTCTTCTTGAAGGCACCCTTCTCTCTGGTGCTTAGGCTGTTTTCGCCCTTCTTCCACCAAGTTTCCTCAGCCTTGGGAAAATGACTATCCAGTCAGGGCTAAGCATGGCATAGTCTCTTTTTTCTCTGTACATTAACCAATTGGGGTCATGGAGTTACTGTCTCAATTGCCATCTACTTAAAGAAGAAACTTCTCTGATAACAGGCAAGAGATGTCCTGTTTTATGGATATAAGATATTAAAAGTATTTTTTAAATTATGCTCATTTAATAAAATAATAGCATTATATTCTTCCCTATGGCCAAAGACCACAGGTTCTTGGCACCATTAACAGTTCTGGGAATGGGTTCTACCTCATGGAGCAGACATTAGATACAATCAGAAAGTAGTTGGTTACTCCCAAAACATTCATGTCTCTATGGGCAAATGGGAATATTCTGTCAGGCCAGTCATTATCATAGCTTGTGTGGTTCACAGCTGGGTGAGATTGATGGTTACTTTTCTCCAAAAGAATACCGTAACATCTTAATCTCTCTACTTTGGGATCCATACGTGGAGGACAGTGGCAGTAGATATCATTTTGTGGCCTTCTTCACAATTATCACAGTTTTGGTAACACAAAATGCATAACAATGTGGTCAATGAAACATGAAGGGAGAGCATAAAGATGCACTTTTGCCCTTTGCTTAATCTAGAATGAAGCCCCACACTGATAAATAAATCAATGTGATTCAGTTGATCTACAAATACAAAATTACCTCAAGAAGAAAGGGTAGTTGAAAATTTCTATATCTAACACCTACTCAGATGGATTGGACAATTCCTAGACCAGCTTCTCAATTATTTTCTCTCTTGAAGGATGGCTGTATCCTTTGCTGATGGGTATTTCCTCAATAGTTTAAATTTGATAATTGAAAACCATCTAAAGGACAATGGTTGCATGCTTTAGGCAACGAAAAATGCCAAGAACATTATAAAAATTGTTTCATGTGTGTTGCTACAGGCTATCATTTCACCATCTTAACACCTCTCTAAAAGTTCACTCATAAAGTTTACTAACATTAAAATGCTAGACATAACATATGCAATGGCAATGATAATATTGCCATACATTGAGGTGCAATGCGCAGCTCACAAAGTAGTACCAATAGCACTAGAACCCTCTTCTTTTAAAAAAGTGGGATGTGCTCAGGCATGGAGGAACAGTCTAAAGAGGTCCTAAAAGACATAGTGAGTATTGACACAGAAGAGAACAGGTCAAAATGAGTTCCTAAAGAAAGCTTCAATGTCACTGCTATAACTATAGACTTAGACAGAGGAATCTGGAAATAGAACAGACATTTGATGTCTGGTATAAAGGATCAGAAAAAGAAAAAATGGAGTAAATCTGCAGACATAAGATTCATGGAATCAAATCCAGGTCCTCTAGAGCAGTGTCTCTCAACCTGTGGGTTACCACCCCTTAGAGGCTTGAGCAACCTTTTCACAGGAATTACCTAAGACTACCAGAAAACACAAATATTTACATTATGAGTCATAGTAGTAACAAAATTACAGCTATAAAGCAGCAACAAAAATAATTTTATGGTTCGGGGTCACCACAATATAAGTCTTAAAGACTCACAGTACTAGGAACGTTGAGAAACAGTGCTTTTGAAGAGCAGGCCCTCTCTTCGGACCCTTCACAATTGCTTTCATGATAAATCTGTGCATTAGATGCTATTAGTTATTAGTTATATCACTGTGACCTAACATGTAAGAAAACAACTTAAGAGTAGAAGGACCATAGCTTCAAAGGTTTCAGACCATGATTTCCTGGCATTGTTATTTACTGCCCTGCATATGGTAAGGCAGAGAGCATTGTGATGGAAGGACATGCAGGAAGGTGAGCACTTAGGTGTGACCAGAAGCAGGGACAAAGAGGAAGGGTCCAAGCCAAGAAATATATTCCAAGGCAAGCAGCCTACTGCCAAGAACTATACAGACTCCCAAGAGTCTATGCAGTTCTGTCAATGAACTAATCCACTGAAGAAATCTATGCCCTCATGAGCCGTCCACCTCTGAACCATACCACCAGTTGTAACCTTAGCCTTCTACATGTGATCCTTTCGGGGAGACATGTCAAGTCCAAACCATAACAGAGGACTCTCATGTGAGGTACTGTTGACTGGAAAAAGTCACTAAACTATATTGTAGATGGCCCACTATGAATTTAATGTTCCCAAGTATTGATAAAGAATGTTGTAGAATTGTTTTCCTCATTGTAATTGCTATCAAAGGAAAAAGACTTCTTTGGGAGAAAAGATATCACAATAATGCATAAGATAAGATTTTCTAACAGATGTTAACAAAACATTCAAGAGGAATTTATTTTACCTCCACATGTAAGAGCTCCATAATCAGTATTTGGAAAGAGATGAGTTCAGAAGGACAAAGAAGATACCATGAAGTGGGTAGAGTGGTACTAGTAATTTCTCCCTAATGTGAGTTGTGAGCTTTTATGTAAAACATGGTCATTAATGTGTAATGTCCATCTGAATATGTGTTACCTTTATTGGCTAATGAATAAGACTGTTTCAGCCAATGGCTTAACAGAGTAAAGCCAGGTGGGAAATTTAAATAGAGATATATAGAGAGAGTAGGCAGAATCAGAGAGGCACCATGTAGCTGCTGAAGGAGACAGACACCAGAACATTACTGGTAGGCCACAGCCTCATGGTGATACATAGATTAGGAGAAATGGGCTAATTACAGATGTAAGAGCTACGAGGAATACGCCTAAGCTATTGGCCAAACAATGTTGTAATTAATACAGTTCCTGTATGATTATTTGGGTCTGGGCAGAGGGGAAACAAATGAGCAGTCTCTGCTTACAGGTCATGAGGAAGCCTCATTCATTGAGTGTAAAGAAATGTGTTTAGTTTAGAGGCCTAATAACCTAACAGAGTCAGCACCTCTTAATAATTCTAGAGGCATAGATTTTAAGGGTTCCTCAAATGAAATTCTAAGTAGCTAGACTAGCTGCAAGCTCAGAGACATGCCTTTAACCTTCTTCCGATCCACATAACATCTACAACTCAAGGACCCTTTTATTGTAATCCACGTTCTCTAGAAGCATGGCTAGTGCTCTTGCTTCATCACATTTCCAGAAGAACTACAGACTAAAAGAAGCACAAATATGCATTTACTCAAACATACCTATCCTACAATTTTTGCATATACTTTTGTAATATTTATTATTCTATGTAATTTTTAACCTTAAGTCCCTATTTTGTCCCTTCCCCTTATCTTCACAGGTAAAGTACGGAAACTATGCCTTTGTATGGGATGCAGCTGTATTGGAATATGTGGCTATCAATGACCCAGACTGCTCCTTCTACACTGTGGGGAATACCGTTGCTGACCGGGGGTATGGCATCGCACTGCAGCACGGCAGCCCCTACCGAGATGTGTTTTCACAAAGGTAAGGCTATTAAATGGTCTAAATAGAAAAAGGAGGAATTTAGATTATAAAACAGTACTTAGCTACACTGTCTGGTGCATCATATTTTCCTTCCTATTACAAAAAGCATTATACGAAAACAGTTCCTAGAAGTGACATCATACAAGTAATTTCCTGTATAAAACATGTTCATTTTTTTCATAAATAAGAGGAAAGTATTATTGGATATAACTTCTCTCACTCTCCAAAATTTTATGTGTCAAATAGAGTAGATGTGCTCAAACTTATGATGGAAGCTAAGCAATCTAGTCTACACTTAAGTGTTGGGACCAGTTGAGTCCTGGCCTTCAGCAGCTCTTCCCTAACTAGAGCCTTCTAATTGAAGTTACTAGAAGCTGTGCCTAGCTTAGAGGATCAGAGGATGGGATTTTCATCTGTTGGCCATTGACTGCAGGGTATTTAAGCCTCCATGGTGCTTTTAAAGAAGGGCTTTTGTACCAGTGATTGGAGGTCCGTGTGTCGGTCTGTCTCTGCGTGTGTTTTCTCAACCTCCAGGCCCTTGCCCGAAGCTCGCGAACTGGATTTTAGCACACAGAGTGCAGAGGGGTGGGGTGGTGCATGCGGCACTTAAGGAAGTGAACAATGTGGAGTTGTAGAAATTAACTTGTTTCTGAGAATATTAATGCACAAAATGTACTTCGGGACAAATTAGAATACTAATTTTCAGATATGTGTGTATATGTGTGTGTATATATACATATACCTATATGTATATAATATTATCCTGAGAATTTCATGAAGGAAATAGCAAAACCTTTGAAATCCTCCATCTAAAATTAAAGTGTACATGAGATCTTTGTGGTGGAACACAAAGAAAAGCTTATAGAGATAATACATCCAGCTTCAAACTAGAATGTTCTGTGACATGAAACTGCTTAAGAAAGAAAGTTTGAAAATAATTTTAGATTAATAATTTCTATCAGAGGCAGTCACCGCATCTCATTCTATTTACAAGACAAACTTTGACTCCAAAGAGGGTCACTATCTTCTAGGTAGAGATATTGTTTATGTGATACTAATTGTAACTTTTATTACTTGATACCTGCTAGAAGATAATGCCAGATCAGAAAAGCACTTGGGTTCAGACAGCAAGCACTAAGCATAAATCACAGAAGTGCTTCTTCAAATTGTAAAACAGCAAAAGGATAGTAAAGACTGATAGCAGGGGTCTACAAAGCACCCATCCATAGTTTATGCCATAGCTCTTCCATTAAGTAACCATAGAAAAGCCAGACCTTTTTCCTTCTCTGAAAAATAAGGAAGACTTATTCTAATTATTTATATTTGTCAATTATTTTAGAAACAAAACAAACTCCAAAGTACTAGTGATTTACAAAAGTAAATCATGTCTATTCCTGAACCATGAGGACTGGGTTCTGCTCTGAACTATGAGTCACCTGAAGATCTGCTTTCTATTCAGCTCCCAGTTGTTTGGCCCAAGTTGGCAAAGCATCCTCGTCTAGATTATCCAGTTCTCACTGCAAAAGAGAGTGCCATGTATTTGTTGTTCTGCCTCACCTCCTTCTTAGATGCAGCACACATCCCTCTACTCATACCCCACTTATCAGGTTAAAAATGAATGGAGCGGGCCCATGTACTCCCCCTACAAGGAAGGGGTACACAGTTACAAAAAATTATCTAATATTCTATCAATACCTTCTTGTTCTACATAAATAAGAAAAAAACACATATAGCTGAAAAGGGAAAAAAGGTGAAATAATGATTAATCAATCAAAATATTTATTGATGAGCAGATTCTAAGAGAAAAAAAGCTGAAAATCAATAATACCACAGGGAAATTGAATACAATATACTTGCAGCTTATTTGGAAATCCAAAACCCATTCATATGAAATAATAACAGCAAAGACATTTCTGTAAATGTGCACAATGTGCATTGACACATGCATCTACATACAGAATACCAAATCTACTGTGTATTTAGTATTAAATTGTGCAGTTGAAACATTAAAAAAACTGAAGAGAATAATGAGAATTAAACAATGGGAAAATGATTAATAGTTCTCCAGAGAAGGTGAGCCTTGAACTTGATATCCAAAAGATTAGCTGAGAACAGTTAAATTGAAAGGAAATAGATAGTTCATAATAAAATAATAAAGACCACAGAAAAGAATAGATGACAGCAGAATGGACTGAGAAACGATAAGGAAATTCTTGTCTAAAAGAACACTTGAAATTTGTATAACAGGCCATGAGCAGTAGGAAAGCCTATTGTTGGTTCTGGAGCCCATAAGTAAGATAGCAATAAGCTGGCATTAAGGGGAAGGTTAGCCCCATCTTATGTGAAGGATGGAATTGAATTGACAAAACCTAGAGCAAATGTGGTAACTTGAGGCAGTGAAGGTCTGATATAAACTGGCCAAAGAAAATGAGGAAAGAGAAAGGGTGCTTCTGAGAAATGAGGGTGTGGTTACTTTCCACGTGAGGCTGGAAAAAATGATCAAGTGAAATGCAGTGTGGCTCCCTCCCGAAAGACCCGCAGAGAAGTCCAGTGAGTTCATGATGTCAGCTGAGAATGGGGTATTGATTATTCGTAATGGTTAAATGATATTCATGCCACTAAAAATGCTTTTAGTTATAAGATCTTATTTCTTAGTCTTTATGCAAAGAATACAGTAAAAATGAAAGCAATCACAGATCTATTAAGTTAATCATAACAAGCACTTGTTTCTTGGCATCTCTGGAGCCCTTCCTTATCAGAGATTTTAATTCTGGAGAAACAGACACCAGTTCACTTCTAAAATGCAATATTAAGCATCGGGCATTGTTTCTCTCTGTTTGATCTGCATTGTCGATATGGGAAGCTGGAATTTTCCCTTTCTATGTAGTTTTTTAATATCAACGGCCTGCATTTTGATTCCTTGGCCCTCTGGAGGAAGATGGAGCCAGGATTGAAATATTACTGGACAGTCAAGCATGTGTCAGCTCATTTCCTCAAATTCATGTTCAACATTAATTTGTTCCCTAGACTCTGCCTGGAATCAGAATACATTCGGAGTCATTCCCTTTTCCTATCACTATTAAGAAAATGGGATCATTTTATTAGCTGGACTTAAAAGGTAGAAGGAACATTAAAGGTAACCACTGTCAACATTGGTGATTCTTAGCTGCAACTTTGATGGATCATCCCATCCCAAGCACTGATTAGACCAGATCACCAAAAGCTGCTGTGGCTGTTTTCAATGAAAATGAAAATACTCTGACTGATAATTTCAGAGTCAATTTTCATTATTTTTCAGATGACTCTGTGTCTGTATCAAAGTAACGTAATATATATTGAATATCTCTTCTAAAATAAAAATACATATTGATATAGTAACTATTTGTATTATCTTCCTTTTTCTATTTGTCAGGTATTTCAAATGCTTGTGTATGTTATGGAGATGTCATGCAGTCATAGGCAATGTTGCACAGTTGCTTGTCACAGATTTGCATGTAAGTGCAGGACTATTATGATACAAGTACTGAGTAGATACCTAGGCTGAAGTGAACTCAGAAAACAGGGACTGTACTCATTTTGTAATCATGTGTGAGTAGATGGCTTCAAAACCAGCAAGTGCTACAACATATGCTTTTCACCACAGAATTTTATACAATTTGTGTTTCTTTAGTCTAAAAAAGAAAATCAAAACTAGGTAAGCATCCATCCGAAGTTTAAAATCATTCTATAACTCCTAGTTCAGGCACAGAATGCACTGCAAGCGTTGTCCATCACACTAATACGTAAGCTTGTCTTTTTTTTTGTAAGCTTGTCTTTTGACATATACAAGGACTTTTAGTTTCTGCTGCCAACTTACCTTTGTGCGTACCAAAGAGACAAAACTCTTCTAGCAAATTTTATGGAGTGTGTGTGTGTGTGTGTGTGTGTGTGTGTGTGTGTGTGTGTGNGAGAGAGAGAGAGAGCACTTACTGGTTCTTAGCTGTTTGTTTATCTTTTAAATAGTAGTTATTAGTAAATCAATTTTGAAAAATAAAATCATAATCAGTCAAATATTTATTAACAAGTTTAAGAAGAATGTAATTTTGAGATTGATCTGTTTGAACTATTAAATTAACTGCAGAGTTGAACTCAGAATCTTAACTGTTCAAAAGCCTAAAATGATATCCCTCCATATATATGGGAGTGTACATGTGTGTGCATGTTTGCATGTGTGTGTATACACACATGTATATTTAGGAATTTCACATATATACTAACCTCTCTTCTCAAAACTTTGATGCTATCAAAAAAACTGAACTTCTGAGTCGAATGTTATTGTTTATTAAGAAGAGACGTGGCTTACCAATTGGCTTTTGTCTCTTAAACCCTGAATGTGGATGAATGTGTTATCCCTGGCTTACACGGAAACAACGTTGTCTTCTAAGACAGTGTTTAACATTCATGAAAGACTTAATGAGTGAAAGGAACTTTGCACAATAGGGTCCCTGTCTATATTAAATATCAATCCCAACATAAGCTTCTAAACTCTGTTATTAACCTTACTTTACATTTGAGAAAACTTATTCAAAGATTTACAGCTGTCCAAAGTCACAAAGCTGAGTGGCAGGGATACCCTTTGAATGCATACTAATGCACTGACAGCCTATCACATGCAGCTGTGCTGGACAGGAGTAACACATCTGGAAAGTTAGACTCACCATGATCAGAAGTATGCCTATATTACTAGCAAATTTAACAGATGTGGAAGTGTGTGTGGTTTATGTTTGCTATGCATACATATCCATGTGTGGATATAGGAATATGTGTGGATACATGTGCTTACGTATGGAGGTGTGAGGTGTCCTGCTCTATTACTCTCATATAATAATTCTGTTTCTAACCTTTTGAGAAACCTCCATACTGTTTCCTATAGTGACTATTTCAATTTCTATTTCTACCAACAGTGGAAGCATTGTCTTTACCCATGCCTTCATAGCACCTTCTAACCTCTGCCCCCATTTTTTTACCGATAGCTCAGGCTTATTACGAACTAACTCTTACATTTTTATTTTCATATATATGTATATATGCATATATGTATATATACATATATATATTACATACTAATCCCAGTTCCCCATCCCTCCCCTCCTACACCCTCATCTTCCCTCACTCCATACCTCATCTGTTCCTCAGAGAGGGTAAGGCCTCCTATGGGGAGTCAACGAATTCTGTCACATCACCATGTGACATCCCCCATGTCTAGGCTGAGCAAGGTTTCTCTTCATAGGAAATGGACTCCAAAAAAACAGATCATTCATTAGTAAGAAACCAGGCAGGCATTGGAAAGGGTGCAAAAGCAGAAGGGAACTGGTGAAAAAATTGCTTCCAGTCTCTTGCTTGGTTTTCTGTCCGCTTCCCTTTCAGAGTCACCAGTCCTTGAGAACATCTTAGTCTGTCTCCTGGAACACAGTCACCCTCACCATCTTTACTCCATACTGTGCATTTTGGGGGCCTCACTCATGGCTCACCCCCACAGGAAATTTCCTTGCCAAACCCATCTCTAGCCAAACCTTCATTTATTTCAGTAGTTTATATTTTTGGCAACATAGAGTTTACCTTTTGATGGTCATTCATTTCTTCGGTTCTTTCTTGACTTTGCAAGTGTTCCAGATTTTTAGTTCACAAATAATTGCAAGTTTATAATTTCTTTTGTCTTCTTTAATTAATAGATAATTAATTATACCTACTATTTATTTAATATGATTTGTTAATCAACCTTTGAAGGAAAAAAGGTAGTACTAGATTTACTGTGATTCTTGAGATAGGAAACTTGCTCAAGATATTAAATATTATTATTTGTGTTTATTGATCTAGTCAACAAATATTTAACTATTTATTGACCAAGAAGTGTTGAACACAGGCTTTCTTTTTTTTCTTTACTTTCTTTCTTTCTTTCTTTCTTTCTTTCTTTCTTTTTCTTTTTCTGGGTCATTCTGTAGCCCATGCTAACCTAGAATTCTATGAAGTCTAAGGAGGTATCCCTCCTGCTAGAATAACAGGTATGGGTTGCAGTTTCTGGTTGTTATTCTTTTCTGGAGAAAAAACAACAAGTGGTATTGACTAAGTTGCATCTTCCTAGAGTTTATATTACAGTAGAAAGCCAGAGAAGAGCAGCGTACAATAAGTAATGGAACAACACAATATTGGAAATGTACTATGAAGAAAATATTATGAGATTAGCGAATATTTATTCTCTATTCTCTGATCAGAACATGAAATATGAAATTTGAGGGAAGAACGTTTAATGCATAAGAAATGGGTGTAAAAGTCATTTCTTGGGAGCAAATTGAAGAGTTTAAGGACTGCAGGGAGTGAACAAGCAGGAGAGGGGTGGGCAGAAAACGTAAAGCACAGGACAGGCCATGTATGCCAGTGCTGCCAGAGAACCAGAGCAAAGAGTTCAGAGATTTGTCCTCTAAGGAAAGTGAACTGCACATGTTAAAGAAGCAAGAGACCTGCTGAAAAGTAGATGCTATGGAAGGAGGAACATAAAGGAAGGAGTGAGGAATGTGTGCACCGGGAGGCCAGCAGAAACCAGTGCAGTGGTCCAGGGATCCTGCATCATGCGGAAAAGCAATGGGGTTTGCTCTGACACAGCCATGACCGCAGTGGAGCTGGAAAAGAGATGACCTGTCAGAGGTCAGCCAAGAGTGGCAAAAGAGTGATCCAAGGGAAGTCAGGAAACAAATAGCATAGAGACCTCAGCTTTGAGATTGATAAACTTAAAATGTTTATTAAGAAGACTAGTTAAGGTTATAATTTTGTTATAACAGTGTGAGACTTCGGAGATAAAATGGGAATTATACGCAGAAAATGTAAATAAGAAAATATCTGTGATCCGGGTAAAGGGCTTTGGCCTGAGGAGTCTACAGACGGTTTTAGTAGTCATGAGAGCAGAATGCTTAAATGAAATGAATGGGGTGAATGGGTAGAGAATGAGCAGAAAAGGTACAGCCTGTGTCGTTTCTAAATTCTAGCAATGAAAATGACAGTCACCAGCTTTTGTCTATAAAAAGGAAACTCCAGATGCAATATTCCTATGAAATGATTATTTCACAAAACACAAACATGGTGGCTGACACACATTTGTGACCTCTGCACTTCAGAGACTGACACAGGAGGACTGTGAGTTCAACACCGGGTCAGGTTACACAATGAAACCGTGTCTTCAACCAGATAATTGAAATCTGGGGTTTTAATGGATCAGCAGAACATTGCTAAGTAGAATGTTCTGCTCCATTTCTCTAAACATCCCTCCTTGCAGAGGCAGGACCAGCCTGCTCTGTGATCAAAGGATGCTAACAGTAGCATCCTCTCTCATTCAAAACAGGGAGTTCATCTGAGGTCATATTTATCCCAGCTGAGCGATCTATGCTGGAATCCACAATAGTGTCTTAGATGATCTGGTGGATATGTTGACTGTGCTACCCTCTACAACAAATCTGAAGGAAAGTTGGCAGATGAGAATGCAGGATTACAGGGGAAAGAATCACGACCCATGCCTGATCAGCTGTCACTCACCACACACTTGTGCCAGCCTCTCCTCCAAAGTTCTCACACTGACTAAGCACCCCCCCTTGTCCTCAGAACACCCCTGGGTAGGTGCTGTTGGCATCCCATTTTATAGTCAAGGAATCTGACAAAGTAACAGCTCTGATGATATTTAAATGAGAGTTAATAAGTAGCTGAGTTGGAATTTGAACCTAGAGGAATCTGATTCCATTCCTACACCAGTTTTGTCTGGAGCAGGAAAGGAGGAGGAAAGCCTGCTGTGTTCACCTGCGAGACTGTCAACAGAAACACAGAAGGAGACAGGATGAAGACAGGATAAAGTGAGAAAATGGCTTTGCTTGCATTGAATTTGTAGTGACGTGATGTCTATCTGAAAACCAATAAAGTATGAGCTAGGAGGTTGGGTGGGATGAATACAGGAGAGACAGATACAGGATATCGCTGTACAGAGTAAGAAAGCCATCAGGAGACACTGTGTAGAAAGAACCAAGCCCTGGATCTGACATTAAACAAGAAAGAGGAGAAGGCCGAAACACTGCCTGTAGAATGGGTAAAGACAGCAAGCTGTGAAATCTTACATCCCTGAGCTGTGTGAGCATTTTATGGCTATTTTGTTTAAATGAAGCTTATGGCCGACTCTGCTATGCTGGAGCCCTCACCCTGAGAGACAAAATTTGTCAACCTTTAAGCAAGTGTCAGAGCACCTGTGGGACCTGACAAAACAATCATCTATGCCCTCCAGCCCTGGCAGTTCTGATTCTAGAGTGTGCATAATTTTCATTTCTAACCAAGTTCCAGTTCCTGCTGTTACCATAGGCACACTGAGAACCGTTATTTTAATCCATGGTTGTTGACTTTCTTGTTCTTTTCTATTATTCCTTCTAATTTATCTCTTTTATTGCTTTGTCTCTTCTATGCTGTGAGATATTCCAGTAATTTGGGAAATACTTTTATTTGTAAATTCACCCATGTGCTGGTGACTCCAACCTTCTGTTAGCTCATCTAAATGTACGATATCATTATTGTGTTTAGTCAATTAGAAAGCCTAGTGTGGTGGTGCCTGCAGGAATCCTAGCGTTTAGGAGGCTGAGACCAAAGAATTAGGATATAAAGTCAGCCTGGGCTACATAACAAAACCCTGCCTCAAAAGTAAATTAAAAAACAAAATACAGAGCAAAAGCATAGCTAAGGAAACAGGAGAAAACGGGGGATTATTCGCCTGGACTCAATAAACAAGTTACACACTAGTCTGAAGTTGTTTTCTTTCAAACACTTGACTGTTGACTTTAATTGGTGCTAGGCTCAGCCCTCAGCCCACCACATGTTTGTCCATAGCCCTTGTCACAGTAACTTGTCCTGTCTATTATTATTAACATAATCTCTTGGAAGTAAATATGCTACATGATATCATTTATAAACAGGAGGTGGGGGATTGGTCTCACAAGGGGCAGCAGTCCCACGAGGGACAGCAAGGGGCAACAGCAGGTTACCTGAGGCCTCGATGGGGCCACTTGGTGGGTGGGAGACAGATTCATAATGCAGAGAGAGAGTTTGGGTATGGAGTTTATTTAGTATGTTATCAAGGGGGAAAGGAAGGAGAGAAGGGGAAAAGGGGGAAAGGAGCAAAGGGAGGGGGGAGAAGGGAGAGAGGCATAAGATACCTCTCCAGAAGGGCAGGGGGGAGGATCTGCTTGCCTCAGTGGAAGGGAGGGTTGGAAGTGGGTGGGGTTTATGTCTTAAAGGGACAGGGTACCCAACTGGCAGACCAGGCCAGCAGATTATAACAACCCCATCCTTTTCTTATAACAAAACGGCAGGAAGTTAGGCATAGCAGGCTGAGGGAATTGGGGCAGCAGATTCTCAAGACTGCTTCCTGGTTATTTGTGAGTGTCATCTTGGGGGATACCTGAGAAAGCTGGGTACTGGTCAGATCCTGGGGTAACCGGTCGCTTTACTCCTGTCCAGGGTTTGTGCTATGGAACTGTCCAGTGTCTCCTGGACCTGGCAAAGTGTTGGCAGAACAGAGGACAAAGTTAAGTTTAAGAAAAAAAATATTTTAAAACCGGGGAATTGAGAGGGGTGTATCTGACCTGTTTAAGGTGGATCCTTCAATTTGGCTCCCTGGAACTCACAAGAATTTTTGAGTTTGTGAAAAGATAAATTTTAGACATATACATTGTATAAACAGCAGCATATTTATGTCAAAATAACTGTGACAGATGTTTCTGCACAATGAAAAATATTTTAAGATTATGAAAGTCAGTGTGAGAGAGAAATTTGATAACTTGATTTGCCCTTACACCTTTATAGCTTGTAGGCACACACCTTAATAACTCGCATTTGTATATCTTAAAATACCCTTTATTTAGAACATGTTAAGAAGTTATTCTGAAATTTATTTGGTGAGTTTGTCCTTTTAAACTGATAAAACCTCTCAGCTGTCAAACTGCATCAGAGATCTT